>CAUYON010044021.1:0-12349 GCA_963573935.1 Arctocebus calabarensis
AAGGTTTGTGAGATGAACATAAAGCCTAAGAAGAACTGGGTTTTTGAATTTGAAATTTTTTTTATTTTTATTTTTATTTTTATTTTTTGAGACAGAGCCTCAAGCTGTCACCCTGGTTAGAGTGCTGTGGCATTACAGCTCACAGCAACCTCCAATTCCTGGGCTCAAGCGAGTCTCTTGCCTCCGCCTCCCAAGTAGCTGGGACTACAGGCACCCGCCACAACGCCCAGCCATTTTTTTTTTTTGGTTGCAGCTGTCATTGTTGTTTGGCAGGCCCGGGCTGGATTCGAACCTGCCAGCTCAGGTGTACGTGGCTGGCGCCTTAGCCCGCTGAGCCACAGGCGCCGAGCCTGAATTTGAAATTTTAATATTGAACGTCAATTGTTTAAAACAAAGTCAACAAATGAGTAGCTCTTTTTTTGTTGTTGTTGCAGTTTTTGGCTGGGGCTGGGTTTGAACCCACCACCTCACCTCCAGTATATGGGGCCGGTGCCCTACTCCTTTGAGCCACAGGCACTGCTCCAATGAGTAGTTCTTTTTATGCACAAAAGACACACTGGCTGCACAAAACGACCATCTAAGCACAGATCCAACTGTACTACACTCTGATTCACAATTACTTCCTCCCTCTTAATGATCACATAAGTGATGTCTTCTTCTGAGTTACCTTTACCATCTCCACCCTAACTCCCCCAGTGCAGGTAGGTTAGTTATCTTCTCTCCTGTTTTTTTTCAACCTTTCTCCATACTCAGTACTTCCCACATTTAATCATGTCCACAATTCCTCCATCTTAAAACTAACAAATGAAAATCACAAGGGCAAAATGTTTCTTTCAAACTTAACTGGTGAACTCTCAACATCTTTTTTCTCCACCTCTTGAAAAAGGTGACTATTCTCTGAATTCACTTCCTCTCTCCTCCTCTACCCACCATAGCAAGACTCTTTTGGATTCTCATCAAGGTCACGGTGGCTTCCTGGTGTCAAAGCCCTGGACCCATTTTAATCTCTTTATTGTTTGACCTCTGAGTAGTTGCAAAGCTTCACCACTTTTACATCCCCAGAGAGTTCTGTTCCGAGGTGTCCATGCCCTAGTTTCTGACTCTTACTTTCTTGCATTCCTTTAGTATTATGATTTCAGCTATTTACTTTAGAACGTTTCTACATGCATGATGTGATATTACAGGTGCTTGGCAGATTAAGCTACCCTCCAAGTGCTGGGAGCATTCCCATAACGTATGTACAATCCAGGTTGGTCACCTGGCATTCTAATCAGGAAAGCCATGCTCCAGAGGCAGTCACAATGAGCAATTCTGCGTCTCCAGTAACATCTGATGCTTTGCTATTTAGCGTACTGAATTGCAAAAATGTGTTTTAATTGGCGAACCTGGTGGACTATTTACTAGCTCCTCAAAATCTGCACAGGGTTCTAGATGGTGGAATTAAAGGCACTTAAGATTTGTAGATGGTGAAATGTATTTCAGAGGCTTTCCCTACCTTTATGTGAATAGGGTATAAGAAAGGATTCTGCCCTGTGTAAACGGTCTTCCACCCAGCTTTGAGGTCTGGGGAATTCTGCTTCCTTGATGCCAACTATCAGGAAAGAAAACCTACCTCTGAAATCCAGGCAGGTGCCTAGGGTGAACCTTTCACTCAAGATGGTCAAAGCGCTTAAAAGTATAGACAGAACAATGGAACATTCTCAAGCCTACCTGAGAAACTGTTCTCATGGACTATTTTTAACTCTTGTGTTAGGTACTGTTTCATTTAAAAACATCAATGGTGTACAACGTGATCTGAGACTTGTTTCCATTTTTAGAATGTGGTGGTGGTGAGATTGTAGAGGAAGGAGATAACTCTCACTGCTTCACTTTCTTGGCTGGCTCTCATAATCTACCAAAGTCTAAGAGCTATGTAGGAGCAAATTGGCTTAGAGATGGGAGGCGTCCAGGGCTAAGTCCTTAACCTCCGTTATCCTCTACTTAGATGGGAGATCTCATCCTTTTCCATTACTTCAATAACCATCCAAGTGCAGATAGCCTCTAAACCACATCTCTCACCTGACCATTTTAACCATTGTCCACAAAATATCTTTACTTGGATGTCACATGACAAGTACAATACTACTTAACGTCTTCTCAGTTCCTCCCACTAGCTCTTCTATGTTCCAGTATTAGTGGTTCCAAGAGTATCATCTGAGGGAACACGTTAAAAATACAGAGTCCCAGCTCAGCTAGCACAGTGGTTATGGTGCCAGCCGCATACACCAAAGTTGGCAGGTTCGAACCCGGCCACAGCCAGCTAAACAACAATGACAACTGTAACAAAAAATAGCTGGGCGTTGAGGCAAGGGCCTATAGTCCCAGCTACTTGGGAGGCTAAGGCAAGAGAATAGCTTGAGCCCAAGAGTTTGAGGTTGCTGTGAGCTGTGATGCCACAGTGCTCTACATAGTGAGACTCTGTCTCAAAAACAAAAAAAAAGTACACTTTATCATAAAATCTATTATTTCCTGGAAGATTCTGGTCTGTACTTTCTCAAAGGCTATTCTGCCAGTTTCTTCTTTTTTAGTAAAGCAGGCATTTTCCCACAGAAACCTGTTTAAAGGGGTGATGAGATTTTTGTCAGGCTTAGACACACCTGGGATCAAATAGGCTTTTGCACTTGGCTGTTTTCCTAAGGAACCTGCCATTCCTTGGGGGATCTGTACACAAGATGGAAACACTCAACTTACAAACGAACTTTTGATTCAAAAATTTGTTTTGTAGAATTTATTCTCTTCAGGATCGACAGATAAAGAGTTTATTTTCATCACTGCAAAAAGACTTCTTATTAATATCCAACAAAGGGAAAATAAAACAGAATCAATGAATGAAACTCAGTATACTTGATAATGAGGCACAAAACTAACTTCTAATATTCACTTAAGATAAAAGAGAGAGAGCAGAATCCCCCTTTCTGGTAAGCCCTATCAAGAGACGAAATCCCCTTTGCTGGTGACCTGAAGAAGAAACTACACAGAAGGGAATAAATATTACCTGGGTGAAAGAGATACCCTCTCCCCTCAAGGCCTTTCAGCCAGGGATATCGGCTTTCTGCTTCTCTTCAAACAAACATACTTACAGGTCTTGGCCCCATTCCGTGGCTCCTTCCAAGCTCCAGATGCAATGGCACACACGTTCACCCAGTGCCGTGACACACAGTCCAGAGCCATGACAATGTCTGGATTTTATTCAGATCTTTTTGTAATGCTTCCTTGTGAAGTCTTTCAAATGCTATCAGTGTCCTGCAGGGAGTAACTGATGCCACCTGCCTCTATTCCTGCTGCATTAAGGTGGTTTAGAAAGTGTTTTCAAAATGGGATTCGTTCAAATTGATCAAAAATACTTAAGAAAGGAGATGTGGGAGAAAATACTGATTTTTTTTTTACTGTGCTATCTTCATTAAATCCTATTGTATTATCAGAAGTCTGAAACTGGACAGTTTATCTCTCAGCACCCCAGGGATGTTGAATTAGTGGACCTTATCTAGTTCCTTTAAGTCAGCCCAGGGCAGAACAGTGTGGCCAAGTAATACTTTTCTTACCACACTGGGATAGTTATTAACGGTAGCATTTATACACATAATAAAAAATGGGAATTATAATTCCCCACAAGAGAAGGTGTGTGTGTGGGGGAAACTTGTTCTAGAGTTGGGAAGACTGGGCCCGAATCCTCACTGCTAAGCCTTTTCCCTATTTTGGGTGGACTGTTTGACATGATCTGTGGTCCTTACAACAGCATGCAATTTGCCAGGTTTGCAGTTTATTAATGTCCCACCTTTATTTCCTGTGTGGTTGTTGTCATTTCTTTCTTTCTTTTTTTTTAGATACAGTCTCAGTCTGTTACCCTGGGTAGAGTGTGGTGGTGTCCTCTTAACTCATAGCAACCTCCAACTCTTGGGTTCAAGTGATCGTCTTGCCTCAGCCTAACGTATAGGTTTGCACCACCATTCCCGAGTAGTTTTTCTATTTATAGTAGAGACAGGGTCTTTTTTTTTTTTTTTTTAATTGTTTCAGGTTAATTTGAGGATACAAATAATTAGGTTATAATGTTTACATTTGCATCCCTCTTATAATTGTGTCCTGCCCCCCAAAAGAGTGCCATCTACCTTAACATCGTGCCCATTAAGTGGGAGCACACCCATCTCCTCTCTCTCAGCTCCCTTGTTCCCCACTCCCACCCCCTGCCTTGATTGATCTGAGTGTTTCAGAGACAGGGTCTTGCTTTTGCTCAGGCTAGTCTCCAACTCCTGATCTCAATCAGGCTACCTGCTTCAGCCTCCCAGAGTGCTAGGACAGCCTCCCAGGGATAAGCCACCTTGCCTGGCCATCATTTCTTTCTTAAAGATTAATGAATGAAAAAGTATCCCAGTGGCCAAAAGAACAAACAGATTTGTTCTAAGAATGCTCTTGACACATTATTTAAGCACCACAGAATTTTATTTTATTATTTTTTTTGAGACAGAGTCTCACCATGTCTTTCTCAGTGGAGTGCGGTAGCATCACAGCTCACAGCAACCTCAAACTCCTAGACCCAAGCATCCCTCTTACAATTGTGTCCCGCCTCCATGAAGGGGGGGGGCTCTCCCCTTTCCTCTCTTGCCTCAGCCTCCCAAGCAGCTGGGACCACAGGCGCCTGCCACAACACCCAGCTATTTTTTTGATGCAGTTGTCATTGTTGTTTAGCTGGCCCTTGCTGGGTTTGAACCCGCCAGCCTTGGTGCACATGGCCAATGCTGTAACTGTGCTATGGGCGCCAAGCCATCACAGAATTTTAGAGCTGGAATGGTAGTGAAGATCACCAAATCAAAGATCATAAAAAGGACCTTGAAAGTTCCTTAGCCTGGAGCAAGTGTTCTCAATCTCCACTGAACATTAGAACCACTTGGTTCACTTTCAAAAAATACTGATATCCAAGCCTGATGTGTGATCGCTGAATCAGAATCCTTGGGGTTGGCATCCTGGTATTAGTATGTTTCCAATCTCCCCCAGTGGTTCTATCATTCTATCATGTCCAGCAAGAATTGAGATATCTCTGGTCTAGGGGCTCTTAGTATTTTAGGGAGTCCATAGCTGGCTTTAAAGGGCCTGGGAACTCTCAGAACTCATTAATAAAATCTTGTGGATGTTTACCATATCTGATCCAAACTCCCTGCAGAGGGCAGACCTCAAATCCACCTACTGAACCATTGCTCAAGAAGGTAGTCGGACCTGGACAGGAGGAAGACAGGGGACCGCCTCCTACTTTCATGATAATAGTGGAGGTGGTGACATTAGGAAAACCCCGCTGGGGCAGTTGACCTGGCATAGTAAAGGGACCAACAGGGAGATGCTGATCGAGTTTACCCGCCTTAGAGACAGGTGCAGGCACTGAGGGGAAGGGGCAACAAATGTATTCTGCCTCTGACCCCTGGAAGGTGGTGTGCGATGATAAAATAGGGACCTAAACGCTGAAGGTCTCCAAAGTGGGTTTGTAAATGTGCATTGGAATTTAAGTAGTCATATAGCAGCTTGAGTCATTCAGGATTGAATCAGCCTTGTTAATCATCCAGGGCCATTATGTCTTATATTTTATACCGTGTAGGCCAGGACAGGCTGACTTCACCGAGCCTCGTTGCCTCATCTATAAATTGGGGTCAGTAATAACCAGCTTTGAACTGTTGGAGTGAATGACATTGAATATAAAGTGGCTAGCAGAGGGCCTGGCATGCAAGTTGTGTCCTATAATTGGTGGATGTTATTAATGTTAATTCATTATAAAACAATTATAAAAATGCAATTTTTAGGACAAATTATTCTCATATATGTCTTACCAACACTTTCTTTTTTTGAGACAGAGTCTCACTTTGGCACCATCAGTAGAGTGCCATGGTGTCACAGCTCACAGCAACCTCAAACTCTTGGGTTTAAGTGATTCTCTTGTCTCAGCCTCCCAAGTAACTGGAACTACAGGCGCCGACCACAACGTCTGGCTATTTTTAGAGACAGGGCTCTCACTCTGGGTCAGGCTAGTCTTGAACACGTGAGCTCAGGCAATCCACCTGCCTCGGCATCCCAGAGTGTTAGGATTACAGGCATGAGCCACTGCACCCGGTCTCCAGCACGTTTTTGATGATACGTTCTGAACTCCCAATTCCCACCCACAGAGCTTGGTGCTAAGCTCTGCACATGGTATCAGGTAAGAACTCAGGTTGAAATGAACTGGATGCATCACTCTTACCGGGTCATTCTGCTCCTTCAGGGGGATTTCAGATCCTGGTTCTGCCTCAAGGCTGACAGAATCAATGCACTCAGCAAGTGTATCCTTGGGCACTTCTCCATTGAGAGGCGGCTCTGTGGCCCTGGTGTGTCTGGGCTGCTCAAGGCACTCAGCAGCTTCAGTTTCTGTACCCTGAACAGCTGCAGTTTCATGCCCCTCTTCTGTGGGACCAGCTGGCGTTGGTGCATTTGAAATTGTAGCTGAACCACAGAGCATTTCTGCATCTTCAGGTAAAGAATCACTATTGGGCATCTCAGTCATTTTGTCCTTATCTCCAGTGGCTAAGGTGTCACCAGCATCATCAGACATTTTTATTATCTGCCAACACAATTATAAACACTTTATGCTTTAATCTGAATTATGAAGCTTTCATTTAAAGCCCTGCATAATTAAATTAAATCTAGTAGGGCTAAACTTTCTTCTACAGATAAGAAACTTCATGTAACCTCATAGGAGGCTGAATAATGGCAATATCCATGCCTTAATCCCCAGAACCCGTGAGTGTTACCTTACATGGCAAAAGGGACTTTGTAGATGTGATTAAGGATCTGGAGATTATTTTGGGTTATCTGGGTTGGCCCTAAATATAGTCAAAAGTGTCCTTATTAGAGGGAGGCAGTGGGACATTTGACTACAAAGAAGAAAAGGTGATTTAACGACAGCTGGAGGGATGCACTTTGAAATTGCAGAGGAAGGGGCCCCAAGCCAAGGAATATGGGCGGCCACCAGGACCTGGAGAGTGGCAGGAAAACCACTCTCCCCTGAGACTCCACCTGGCAAAGGACCCAGTCTGCCAATACCTTGACTGTAGTCCAAAGACACTGATTTCAGACTTCTGACTGCCAGAACAAGAAGAGAATAAATTTGCGTTATAATTTGTTAGGACCATAATAGCAAACTAATGCAAACCTATAGTGCCATCTTCAAACTTTCCTGGATCTCTTACTTGGCATAAAACGATCTACACATGGGAACTAAGAGTATTATCTATAAAATTACTTATTTAATCTGACTTTATTAGTTATAGAGGTAGCAATTATGAGAATAAACATAGGAAGTACCCAAGTGTTTATCAAATAAATACTTATAATTTAGCTTTGCAGTGTCATCAGAGATTTAAAGCAAGAAAGACACACACACACACACATATGGGACAATAGTTTAGTCAAAGAAATACAAGGATAAAATGGAAAGAAGTGAGTATTTTGTTCTCACAGTTTAACACGGTTTCTCAGACATAGGGGGAAGCTCAACAAAGATTCCTATGGAGCCCTATTAATGTTTCAGAGATGCTCAGGAGCTCTCTTACAGCAGGTGGTTCCAAATGACTTTATATTTCCCTACTGTCTTTTCTTTCCTTCTCTCCCCTCCTAGTGAACTGAGTTAGGATGTATTTTCATTTCACTATTGTTAATAACAGTGATAAGAATGCAACTGTTAGGACAAATTATTCTTAGATATGTCTTACCAACACATTTTTAATGAGTTATGATAGAGATGATGTTACTTTAAAACATCCAAAAGTACCTGCCAGACCTTGAATTCAGTGATAACGCTCTCGCAAACAAGTCTATGGGTAAGAAAGGCAATGAATGCCGACCTCCTCTAGCTGGTATATGAAGTCTGGGATATTTGAGGTTGGCCATGGGCTGTCAAGTACTCCGGTCAAAGCTGGCTGAAATAGCAAAGAATCACACAGGCCTCTGCACAGAAAAGGGGTAGTTACTGTGGTTTCTGTAGGGGAAGGGGGATGACTCAGGGGTACTTGAAAATCACTGGGCAGTTTATAAAATCTTTGTGAAAACCTCTGAGTCAGGACTGACCTGAGACACGGGATTGGCAAACTACAACCTGCTGGCCAAAACTTGCCCTCTGTCTGTTCTGATAAATAACATTTCATTGGCCCTTTTGTTTACATACCATAGTCATGGCTTCCCCAGCACACCACAGCAGAGCTGAGTAGTTGTAACACAGATCCCATGTGTGCAAAGCCTAAAATGTTTACTATCTGGCCTGTTATAAAAAATATGTGCTGATCTGGGGTCTAGGGAATTGCTTGATTGCCCCAGCCAATATATCTCTGTCTTAATTTCTCCCATCCTTGCTTGAGTCTGAAGGACAAACCCAATAAGGAAAATAGATCCATGAATATATAACACTTCAATATCACTTTTCTCTCTCATTTTTTTCATCAGAAGTCAGTTGTAGGGATTGTATTTTTTTTTTTTTTTGAGACAGAGTGTCACTCTGTTGCTCTGGGTAGAGTGCCGTGGTGTCCTAGCTCAAACTCTTAGGCTTAAGCAATCCTCTTGCCTCAGCCTCGCAAGTAGCTGGTGCCCACCTGACTAGTTTTTTTATTTTTAGTAGAAACGAGGTCTCACTCTAGCTGAGGCCCATCTCAAACACCTGAGCTCAAGCAATTATCCTGCCTCAACCTCCCAAAGTGCTCACTAGGCATGGGACACCACCTGTGGCTTAGTATTTTTATTTCTTGGTAAGCTGACTTGAAAACCCTTACTATTAATCTGGATTATTAAGAAGCTCCAAACTATTTTCATTTTCTATAAGCAGGAACACAAGAATAAACTTGGCTGGGACAAACATTTATGGGCAAAAAAATAACTAAAACCATTGTGGACACTTTGATATATGACATGTTCTGTCCTAAACTTGTCATAATACTGTTTGTGACATCTTCTAAAGTACTTCATGTGACAGATGACCTGTTAATTAGTTTTAATTTATGACCTCAGGGTGGTTAACATCTGAAGAGGTCTAGTCTCCAGGTCTTCAGTAAGCACTACACAATCCCTAAGTAGGTGTCTTTTTTTTTTTTTTTTTTGAGACAGTGTCTCACTATGTCACATGGCATCACAGCTCACAGCAACCTCAAACTCCTGGGCTCAAGTGAATCTCTTGCCTCAGCCTTCCAAGTAGCTGGGACCACAGGTGCCCACCACAACGCCTGGCTATTTTTTTGTTGCAGTTGTTATTATTGTTTAGCTGACCCGAGTGGGGTTCAAACCTTCCAGCCTCAGTGTTTATGTGGCTGGCACCATAACCATTGTCCTACTGGTGCCGAGCCAGGTGTCTGATTCTTGAAGGGGTTCAGCCATTGTCCTCTTTGATCAGCACTCCAGGGTGTGTTATTTAGCATAGGGATATTAGGAATCATTCTGCACTGGTGAAATGGAAGGGGTTTAAGATGTATGGATCAGCGAGAAACAAGGCACAGGTGCCTTCTGCCCTTCTATGGCCAGGGCATAAAATTATATTGAGTCCAGCATCCAAGTGCCTTTTGGAGTTGGGTTTTTTCCCAGTGTTCTGGCTGACTGCAGAACTCGGAAGCCTAAAGGTGACTAGAGTCCTGCCACCAGAATGCAGGCCTAAAAGGACAGCGAGCGAAGACTTCAAGCTTATGAGAACAGGCTGCATAACTAAGCCTACTATCTAATATTGTACGTGGCAGAATTCCAGCAGAGAATTTGGGTTTGTGGTAATACAGATCTTGATAATGAGGCTGCAGGGAAGCAAATCTGTAATCTTCACCTATCTCTGATGGCCAAATTGCCTTAGTTCAGTTAACCACAAGGGTAGAAAAACTGCTGCAAGAAAACTCTGCAATTGCTCTGCATTCAAGCAGCAGCATCAACAACCCTTCAGAAATACCAAAAAACAAAAAAACAAAAAAAAAACCCAAAACAAAAACAAACCCCCAAACGAATAAGCTGTAAGGTGTTGAAGTGATATTGTTAGAAAAATACTTATGGGTAGCTTGGCGTCGGTAGCTCAGGCGGCTCAGGTGCCAGCCACATACATCAGAGATGGCCAGTTCAAATCCAGCCCGGGCCTGCCAAACAATGACAACTACAAACAAAAAAAAAAATAGCTGGGCATTGTGGCGGGTGCCTGTAGTCTCAGCTACTTGGGAGGCTGAGGCAAGAGAATTGCTTAAGCCCAGGAATTAGAGGTTTGCTGTGAGCTGTGATGCCACCACACTCTACCCAGGGTGATAGCTTGAGGCTCTGTCTCAAAAAAAAAAAAAAATAATAATAATAATAACAATATTTATGGGTAACTCATAAATTTCAGAAAGACCAGATTTTTATATTTATTTATTTATTTTTCTTTATATGCTCATCAACATTTGATACCAGGGTTTTTTTGTTTGAACTGTCACCTTGGATAGAGTGCTGTAGCATCGAAGCTCACAGCAACCTCCAATTCCTGGGCTCAAGTGAGTCTCTTGCCTCTGTCTCCCAAATAGCTGGGGCTGCAGGCGCCCACCACAGCACCCGGGCATTTTTTTGTTGTTGTTGCAGCTGTCATTGTTGTTTGGCGGGCCTGGGCTGGATTCAAACCCACCAGCTCAGGTGTACATGGCTGGCGCCTTAGCCCACTGAGCCACAGGCGCCGAGCTTTTATATTTATTTAAATAATAAAAATGGTCACCATAAGAAGAGCCCTATTTCAACTTCTAATTGCGTATATCTCTAACCTGTATTTACTTCTACCTCTTACAGGTCTAATTTTCCCTAAAAAAAAAAAAAAGAAAATCTTCTTGTTTGTTCTGGCATACTTTGATTACTATGATGGGGGAAAGGTAAGCATTTTTAAGATGCTTCCCTTTGGTCTAAAACCATTAGAAACTTTGTCCTAAATACACAGCTGTTTCTGAACAGGGACCGCGGGAGCACCCCAGGACTACAGCTGTGACCTGCACTGTGTTTCCGCGGATGGTCCCCAGCTCAGTCTGCCCCCAAAGCAGTCAGACTTAGCAGCCTTTCCTGATTTACGGTTTGCAACAGTGATCACTGCAACCACTTCCCGCAGCTTTGAGACTACGGAGACTCAACCCACAGAAACAAGGATGCTGCTTCAGGAAACCCTGAGGAGAGGAAGGGTGGCGTATAAAGAAGCCTTTGTAGGCTGGGAATAAGTTAGTTTCTCATGAGGAAATTCATTCATCACCTAAAATGTTCCCAGAACTATGTAAGGTATTGGAGCAGCAACATCAGAGTTCCTAAAATAAGCAGGCAACAGAAGACACAGTTGTTATCCTTCAGAAATGAGTGACCTTATGCACTAACACAAAACAGTTAAAAGTGATCCATCAGATAATGGAAAGATGCACCTGAACTAGACTGACCCTGTGCAAGGGAGAACCTCTGTACAGTAAGACTGGGCCAAATGATCCAATTTTTGGATCCCAACCCCCAACTGCGGGACTGGGGCCAGTCCATGATAGAGAAAATGAGGACAAGATTGCAGCAAGATTTTTATAAATCTAAATTTATTAAATGTAGTAAATTCACCTTGCAAGTTTATCCCTCGTTGCTTTTCTTGGTATTAAAATATCTTTCATTTTATGTAATGGCAGTGACAGTGGATGGATAGACTCGGTTGGCAAAATAAAAATTTGGTTACCATGATACCCTTTGTGAGATCATCTCCCCTGCTTAAAGAAAGCGCTAGTCAGTGAAGGACCAGGAGTAAAACTCTGGATGATGGGCTCTGCATCAGGCTGTGACAGTCTCCACGAAGCCTGTCAAATATACGTACCCAGCCTGCCGCCTTTAGGCCACATGTCCTTAAGTGGGACCTTTTAATTGTATCCAAATTTTGCTGAACAAATTCTTTAAAATCCAGATTTATCCAAATTTTACCTAACAAATTCTTTAGGCTGGATGCAGTGGCTCAAGCCTATAACCCTAGCACTCTGGGAGGCCGAGGTAGGAGGATTGCCTGAGCCCGGGAGTTCCAGACCACCCTGAACAAGAGTAAGACCTCATCTGTACTAAAAATAGAAAATCTATCAGGGCATTGTGGTGGGCACTTGTAGTCTCAGCTACTTGGGAGGCTGAGGCAAGAGGATCCCCTGAGCCTAAGAGTTTGAGGTTGCTATGAGCTACGATGCCATGACTCTATACCCAGGCCATCAGAGACTCTGTCTCAAAAAAAATAAAAGATAAAAATAAAAGTAAATATAGCCTGGCATTGTAGTGGGCACCTGTAGTCTGAACTAATTGGGAAGCTGAGGCAAGAGGTTCACTT
>CAUYON010044022.1:0-20287 GCA_963573935.1 Arctocebus calabarensis
GATTACAGATACATGCATAAAAAGGAGAAAACAGAAATTTCCATACATTCTATTATCACACTCATCTCTGTCATATATATATATATATATATATATATATATATATATATATATATATATATATATATTTTAATTGTTTGAGATTCATTGAGGGTACAAAGAACCAGGTTACAGTGATTGTATTTGTTAGGTAAATTTCTTCTTATAATTGTGTCCAACCCTCAAAAGGTGTGTCACACACGATGACGCCCCACCCCCTCCTTCCTTTCTCTCTCTCTGCTCTTTCCTTCCCTCACCCCTTCCCTCCTTTCCTCTCTTTGTTCATCCCTTCCCCTAGCCCCTTCCTCCTTCCCTATCTCTGGTATCTCCTTTCCCCACACCCCACTGTGTACTAGGTCATTAATTGTCCTCATATCAGAATTGAGTATATAGGATTCTTGCTTCCCCATTCTTGTGATGCTTTATTAAGAATAATGTATTCCACTTCCACATTCCAGGTTAATAAAAAGGATGTAAAGTCTCCATCTTTTTTAGTGGCTGAGTACTATTCCATGATGTGCATATACCACAGCTTGTTAATCCATTCCCGGTTGGTGGACATTTAAGCTGTTTCCACATTTTGGCGATTGTAAACTGAAGTGCAATAAACAGTCTAGTGCAAGCCTCCCTGTGGTAAAAGCATTTTTTTCCTTCTGGGTAAATGTCCAGCAATGGGATTGCAGAATCAAATGGGAGGTCTACCTTGAGTTCTTTGAGGGTTCTCCATACTTCCTTCCAAAAAGGTTGTATCAGTTTGCAGTCCCACCAGCAGTGTAAAAGTGTTCCCTTCTCTCCACATCCACGCCAGCATCTGCAGTTTTGAGACTTTGTGATGTGGGCCATTCTCACTGAAGTTAGATGGTATCTCAGGGTGGTTTTGATTTGCATTTCTCTAATAATTAGGGGTGCTGAGCATTTTTCCATAAGTTTGTTAGCCATTCATCTGTTTTCTTTAGAGATGGTTCTGTTCATCTCTCTTGCCCCTTATCTAAGGGATCGTTGGCTTTTTTCATATCCCTGTCATATTTTAAGATTGAATGCCAGCTGGAAGTTTATATGCTGTTCAAGTTTAACATCCAGAGACATTTTGCTAAAATGTCATTTTAAGAAAATACAAAGGAGAGGCTTGTGCAACCAACAGGTCATTTTATTTATTCTGTAAAAAAACAAGTAACCTACTGACTGTCCCTGATCTAAATATCTTCATTTATGGTATATTTCAGATTTTCTTGAAAATAACTTCTCTGAAAATTATGTAACACAAATATTTCTTAGAATACCATGTTGAGATGATTTAACATTTTACTGAACTAAAATACAGCAAATAATTAGACAAGTTTTGTCTTAGAGAAAATAATTAGCAATGATTCAGTATCTTTAAAATATTCAGGCTTGTAATTTTTTCCTACAATTTTATCTTTTCTCTGAGAACTATTTCTTCCCTTCCACATTTGGAAATGACTGGTTTCTAACTATTATACTCCCTCTCTGCTTTGTGAATTTTGCTTCACTCTACTGCATGACATGTATAGGCATATCTCAGAGATACTGTGGGTTTGGTTCCAGACCACCACAATAAAGAGAATATTGCAGTAAAACAAGTCACGTGAATTTGATTGTTTCCAAGTGCATATAAATGTTATGCTTACAATCTACTCTAGTATATTAAGTTTATGACAGTGTTATGTCTGAGAAAACAACGTACATACCCTAGTATTAATATATTTTATTACTTAAAAATGCTGACGATAATCTGAGCCTTCAGCGAAGTATAATCTTTTTTGCTGGTGGAATATCTTACCTTGGAGTTGATGGTTTTTTTCTTGTTTTCTTTCTTCTTTTTTTTTTTGCTGTTTTTGGCCAGGGCTGGGTTTAACATGCCACCTCTGGCATATTGGGCTGGCGCCTTACTCTTTTGAGCCACAGGCACAACCTTATGGCTTTTTTCAAAATTGGAGTTGATCCTCTCAAATGCTACTGCCGCTTTATCAACTAAGTTGATATAATAGTCTAAATCCCAAATCCTTTGTTATTTATACAATGTGCGCAGCATCTTCAGTAGGACTAGATTTTATCTCAAGAAACCACTTCCTTTTCTCATCCTTAAGAAGCAACTCCTTGTGGGTGGCACCTGTGGCTCAAAGGAGTAGGGCACTGGCCCCATATGTGGGAGGTGGCAAGTTCAAGCCCAGTCCTGGCCAAAAACTGCCAAAAAAAAAAAGCAACTCCTTGTCTATTTACATATTATCATAAGAGTATGGAGTAACATTTTTAGGCTCCACTTATTATAATTTTAGTTCTCTTGCCATCTCTACTACATCTGCAGTTATTTATTTCACTGAATCTTGGACCTCTCAAAGTCATCCATGAGGGATCAACTTTTTCCAAGAAGGCTGCAGAATGAAAGTTGTGTTAACAGACATGAAAACAACATTAATCTCCTTATACATTTTCTTCAGAGCTTTCAGGTGACCAGGTGCATTTTCAATGAACTATAATATTTTGAAAGGAATCATTTCTTTCTGAGCAGTAGATCTCAACAGTGGGCTTAAAATATTCAGTAAACCATTCTGTGAACAGATGTGCTGTCATCCAGGCTTTGTTATTTCCATTTCTAGAACACAGATAGAGGTTAATTTAGTATCATTCTTAAAGAACCTATGATTTTTAGAATGGTAAATGAGTATTGGCTTTTACTTAAAGTCACCAATCTTATTTGCCTCCAATAAGAAAATTCAATTTCTTGTTAGAAGCCATTGTTACACCAGATGCACAGATATCAACATAAGGACATAGGAAACATGAAAAGTCAAGAAAATATGATACCTCCAAACAACACAGTAATTCTCCAGCAACAGATTCCAATTAAAATGTTGGAATTCCAATTAAAATGTCCTTATGTTGATATCTGTGCATGTGGTGTAGCAATTGCTTCTTCTAGCAATTGGTCTTTGAAGCTTTGAAGCTGGGCATTGACATCTAGTCTGTAGTAACTACTTTTATCAATTAGTTGGCTAGATCTTCTGGACAACTTGCTATAGTTTCTACATTAACACATACAGCTTTACCTTATATTTTTATATTGTGGTGATGACTTCTTTTCTTAAATTTCATGAACCAACCTCTAGTACCTTCAGATTGATCTTTGTGTCTTTCTTACCTCTTTTAACCTTCATAGAATTGAAGAGAGTTAGGGCCTTGATCTTGAGTAGGCTTTGGCTTGGGAGAATGTGGTGGCTGGTTAAGTCTTCTATCTAGACCACTAAAACTTTCTTTATATTGTTAAGAATGTTTTTGCTTTCTATTATTCATATTTTCAATGGAGTGGCACTTTAATTTTCTTTAAGAACTTTTCCTTTTGTATACATAACTTGGCTAACTGTTTGGCACAAGAGACTTAGCCTTATGTCTATCTCAGCTTCCTTACTAAGCTTAATATACATTTTAATTGGAATCTGTTGCTGGAGAATTATTGTGTTGTTTTGGAGGTATCATATTTCCTTGACTTTTCATGTTTCTTATGTCCTGATGTTGGTATTTGTGTATCTGGTATAATAATTGCTCCTTCTAGTATTTTGAATTTGCTTTCATAAATAGAAGAGGACTTTTATCTTAAGATGTGTTTGTGGTGTTGGTTGGGTAGGGGTCTTTGGCTTTGATTCTAGATACATGCAGTAGTATAGTCTCTGTATTATTTCTCTGGCTGACGGTATAAGTGGTGTCTGCAATTTTCTCAATGGTTTAACATATGGTCATTAGTAGAGGCTGTGTTGAAATTGTTGGCAATGAGGACATTGGGTAGGCCAGTGGCTGGTCAAGCATGCCTGTTCTTAGGCCCTAGGACAATGAACAATGGCCCTGGTATTAGAGGATCCAATGACCCTGGTATTAGAGGAGCCTCTAGTTGGTTTATTTGAATTCCAGCAGTGTCAGAGGTGGGCTGAATGTGTGGGTGGATCCTGGGGCCCAGGAGCAGTGAGTGTAGCATAGATGATGGAGCAGCAGTAGTGAGAAAAATCCTATCTCTGAATTGGTCCCTACTGATGTTGATAGTGCCTGTGATGGGCTGAGTGTGTCAATTCCCAGGGCCACAGGTTCATGTGAATGGATCCCGGGTGTGGTAGTATTTTCAGGTTGGGTGGGCCCATCCTTAGGCCTCTAGGAATGCCCATGTACCAACCATGGCAGGTAGGGCAGGGAGATCTCTGGGCCCTTGGACAGTGATCTTGGGCTCTGGAAAAGTGGAAGATGGAGCCATGATAGGCAGGCCTATTCTTGGAACCCTGGTGGTATATGTGGGCCTGGCTGTGGTAGGCAGGGGTGGGGTGACCCTTGTAGGGTGGTTGGGGGGTTGCAGTAACTAACTTCAGCCCTGAAGCTGAGGAGGGTGAGGATGCTTCCATTGGCAAAAGCCATGAACAGGTGGCTGGGGAGTACACACTTTGGCCTCAGGTTTGTGGCTATAAAATAGTCTTTCTTTATGGGTGTTCTGCTATTGGGAGTGCAAGGTCATTGCCAATGGCTTATGATTGCGCCCTAGCAACAGTAGGTGGCAGCAGTACCTACCTTTGGGCAAGATGGCCAAGGGGCTCAGGGATGTGGAGATGCAGGAGCTACTGGACCCCAGAGTAAGGTGTAGTCTGTGGGAGTTGCCTTCATTGTACGATGTCTTGCTGTATCTGCTTAGACTTGGAGGGTCTGTGGGTTACAGCATGAGCTCCCTCTCTGGAGCAATGGCCTTGCATGGTCCCCAGGCAGCTGCATATTTTAGCCTCTGATCTTGCATGAGTTGAGGGGCTGTCTCACAGGTGAGATTTTAGGAGTACATGATGGGAATGTGGACCTCCAGGGACACTCAATTGCCCTTTCCTTGCATTGAGGAGCCTTTTTCGGCTCCAAGATGATCCTGGCCAAGCTGCCAGGACCCTCTGACCTTCCTTTCCTCAGGCATTTTCCTGTTACTTCTGTGTTAAACTATGAGCATTCTTTCATAGGTAATATATTCAAAGTGTGATTATTTGCTTGCTTTTCATTCTTCTTTGTGGAAGAGATAAGTGCCAGGTGCCTCTAGTCAGCTATCTGTAGCCCCTTACTTCAAAATTTATATTTATATTTATTTTTCATTAAAAATATATGAAAAGACATACAACAAAATATTAAGACCAGTTATCTCTGGTTGATGGAGTTATGAATGCTTTTTCATTTTACATGCTTCTGTTGTTTCTTGTTTTTCCCAAAATAGGTATGACTACTTGCTTTAGAATTATAATAATTGATTTACCTAAGATCATTATAATTATTACTTGATTAATAAGTACTTGCAAAAGAACTTCTATCCCCTGTAGTACTGCAGGAACCAAAATGGAGCTTTTGGAAAGTGGAACAAAAATACAACCATAATGAAAAATTATTTATAAGTACATGCTAGTCTAATGACACAGCAAAACAATATTATAGAAAATATTTAATTGACATTGCTATAGCATAAAAAATTACATAATTTATTATGTAATACTAATATTCTATGTGTTCTTAAGTGTAACTAGAGAATATTATATAGATAGTAAAGCATATTGTTAATATTCTCCAAGTTATGAAAAAGGAGCAATGAAATACTGGTGTGATGAGTGGTTTTTCCTATAACTATTAACTTTTTTTTGAGACAGAGCCTCAAGCTGTCACCCTGGATAGAGTGCCATGGCATCACAGCTCACAGCAACCTCCAACTCCTGGGCTCAAGCGAGTCTCCTGCCTCCGCCTCCCAAGTAGCTGGGACTACAGGCGCCCGCCACAACACCCGGCCATTTTTTGGTTGCAGCCGTCATTGTTGTTTGGCAGGCCCAGGCTGGATTCGAACCTGCCAGCTCAGGTGTACGTGGCTGGCGCCTTAGCCCATTGAGCCACAAGCGCCGAGCCAACTATTAACTTTTTAAAAGTTATTTGACACTCATTTCTTTGGCTTGGTGCTAGGTGCCAGGGTTGTATATGCAGGTAAGACATGGTGCCTCACCTCCAACAGCTCATTGTCTGGCTGGAGAGAAAGAAACATCAAAAACATAATGCTGCTTTGAAAGCCTTGCTAAGTCCCTGTCGGAGCCCACAGCTGTCAGGATATGGCAATATTTCTCAAGCTGGCAAACAGCTCATTTTCTAACTATATGAATCCACCTGAAAGCATTTATTCTCAAACAGCTACTCCCTTTTTTACAAAAGACTGCTTTTTGGGGTGGAGTGGGATGACACAGGTGTTCTAGATTTTGATGGCAGCTTCCACCAAGCATGGGTCTGTAGTGCTGGCTGTATTGCCTGCCTGGGTAAGCATTTGCCAGGCAGAATAATCTCATTCATTCAAAAGAGGGCCTTGTAGTTGAAAAGACTTGAAGCACAGATGCTTTGTCATGAGTTTGCCTGTTTCTTTCTTTTCTTCTAAGCTCCCTGCCATGAGCCCCTGGAATGTAATACTTCTTAAGGAGGGATTAATGCCAGCCTCAGGCACGCCATTAATATACAGATCCCACTTCTTCAGTGGACTAGATTAACATATTAAACAGCCTCTTCTGTTAAGATGGTTCCAGCTCAAATTTGTATTTCCTTTCCCGTCTGCTGGCTGTGATTTCCCTGACTGGTTTTTCTCCCACCATGTTGATGTTCCCTCCTGTCTCCACTCTGCTCCAGTTTTCTTCCACATTGCCGACACACTGTGTTTCATATGAAAATCTGAACATATTATTCCCTGCTTAAAATTTGTGCAAACTAAACTCATCCTTTAGTTTCAGACCATGCCTCACTCCCCAAGTGGGGATGAGCATGTCTTCATTCAGGTGGACCTTCATTGTGCAATCCCTTATTAAAAGATAAATTTAGGCACCTTAAAATGTGAATGAGCTTATTTGACCAGCTAGTGACTGTGAATCAGGTAGCACCAGACCTCTGGGGATGGGGGCAAGAGAGGAAACCTACAAGGTGGTCATGAAATCAAGAAAAGACAATAGATTTGATTGATTAAAGTGTAAAGTTTATAGTTAGAGGTTAATTGGTGGTTTCTCATTGGTGAAGTATCTACGTAGAGGGTAGCAGATAATTTTGGAGTGGTTAAGCTTAAGTTTCATCTTGCTGTTTACACTGGGTTGTGGTTTGCTTAGAGAAGAACCCCAGGCCCTAGAGCTGTCTCAACCTAATGGTCTCCCACTTACATTTTTTAACACCTGTTAGGATTTGTGGTTCTTTGTTCATCATCTATTTCTGTTTGAGTTCAGGGACTGTGTATTATTTACCATTTTAGTGTCCAAATCTCGTGTAAGGCTATGTTATCATATGTGCAAAAACCAAAAAGCCAAAAATATTAAATGAATTACTTAAATATTGGCTAGTTCATTACATATTATTTGAATGAGTGAGAGTTGTGAAACCTCAGCAGAGGTGAAGGTGGAGGAGTTGATGAAGCCACATGTCTAAGTGCCATCTGTAGCATCTGACATGGGTTAAAGAACATGGCTAACATGGCTTTAACATAACATGTGGTTAGTAGCCCCTGGCATAGTCTTTCCATGCTGTTGGGGCCCCTATGGCCCAGTCTCTGTTGCTGCAGGAAGGAACCAGGCGTGACATGGATTAGAAGTACAAGCTTACGGGAGGCAGGCTAACCTTAGTTGCAGGGTAGCCCCGAGCCCCCTCTGCAATGGCTATTTATTAAGGTCATACACAACAGGTGTGGAGAGTTAAGGTAATTGACATAAACAGGTGTGGAGAGGTCAGCTAACTACATATGAGGGCTGCCCATGTAAGGATTGCCACGTGCTCTCCTCACGTGTTCTTTCCCCACAACCCTCATGAAGAACTACTAAGCATCAATGTTTAACACATGCTTACTAGGGAGTGACCGACCTTATCTCATTCTGGAACACTGAGTTACTTGGGGGATTGTCCCCAAGTCAGGAAACGTCTCTAGGCTTGCCAGGAGACTGTCCTGTTCTCAGTGTTTCATTTTAATGTGATAAGAATCAGTAACTGTCCTTTGCAAGCATGATATCCAGTCCTCTACGCCATGCCTATGGATAATTCTTGGTGTTTGTGTGAATTCATGGAATATCTCAGGGGTCATCAGTCTATAAGTGTATATAAATAATGTTCTGTTGGTGATAAAGAAAATGAGTACAGGATGGCACCTAAGAACATGCATAATTAATTTAAAATGGCGTATTTGAAATCCTTTGCCCTGGAGCTTCGTGGAAAGATCATCCTATTATATGGATAATACTTAGGATTTTAAAAATTGTTTTTCTTAAGATAGCCTGAATGCCCATAACTACCTTTCCTCAGAGGCTTTTAAGAAGTAGTTAAAAACCCAGATAAACCAAAATGATTCAATACTCTGAATTGTTTTTTCTTTTTTCTTAATTAGAAGTACCTAAGAGAAAATTTTCCATTTTTTTCTACCCAAATTTCACTCCTTTTGAATATTAGAAATAACAGGTGTAATCTTTAACATAAATGGGAGGATAGACCTTACAATTTGATAATCTAAAAAGGTTAATTTCAACTAATTATAAAAATAAATACATTATTCTATCAATGTGATAGAATACATACGTGGAATGAGAGTTGGAAGGCTGCATAATAGATACTCAAAAGGTTAATGGTAAAAGAAAGCCTAATATAGCCCAATCATTTTTAAATGTCATGAATTATATCTGGGTAATATTTTATATTTGATAATAACTATATGTTAGGTCTTAGGTTACCCCAACACCCCTGAAATAAAAGAGAAAAATACATGATGTTTGATGACTAGCACTTAAACTCGAAAGTTTCCTTGAATCATAATTTGAAAAACTCCTCCTAATTTAGAAAATATTTCATGTGCTTCTTTATTCTTCAGCTGACTTTTTAGGAAAAAACCAAGTTGAGCTATTTATAATCTAACGTTAACATGGATGTTAATGAGGGGATTTTATCTCAAGGCAATGGAGTGGACTGAGCAGAATGACATGTGAGACCTGAAGCAAATGCACCCCAAGGAGCCCATTGATGTGAGGTGGGACAGTAAAGTCCATGAACTCCTCCTAGGAAAAGTGCCACATACCCTGAATATCACTACAGTCACCTTTGAAATATTCCCTTTGGGAAGTTGTGCACTGATGCCAGCATCTATCACCTTTCAAGCTATTTTGGACCTCTTTTTCTGGAATGATCATCCGAACTCTTGTCATAGAAGGTTGGGTGATTAGTTCGTGAACTGGTCCTAGAAAAAGTTTTTTGGTAGATGGACTAGGTGCCGGCATCTGTGGTGCATAGCTTTTTAAGGGGAGTACTTTGAAGGTAACTATTATGATATTTGGCAATGAGGCGTGCAGTGCTCTTTCTAGGATTGTTAATGACCTTGCAGAATCATCTTGCAAATACAGTAGAATTTTCATAGTTGACCATCTCCCAACATTAACCACGTCATTAGGTTGACCTAATTTTCGTAGACTAGACATGCACTTATGTACCTATCAGTATAGCAGACCTAGTTCCTCATGTTGACCACCTCTGTATGTTGACCAGTTTGTTACAGTCCCTTGGGTGGTCAACTTACAGACGTTCTATCGTAATAGAATTCATTTTATATCAAATACTTGACCAAAAGTTTCTTGATTTGAAAGCCTTGTTTCCAAAACACATGCCAAAAGTCAGTTTTCTAGCTTTACATAGTTTTCCCAAGAAACCACAGCTCATTTATTCTTTTCCTTAGACATGAAGAGCTGTATGTCCAGCTGTCCACTGGACCTCTCTTCTGTGCCTGAATCTTGACAGGTAAACTAGTATCTTAATCTGCCTTTTTTAGTTCCTTTATCTTAGAAAGGACACCTACTAAGTTGTTAGAGCAGAAATTTATGATGTTTTCTGTTTACTTACCTCCACATTTGATCTAGCACCTCCTAAATGCCTCCTAAACATCTTAAAGTACTTTCTTGTTCTATTACCACCGTCTTAGTTCCTGTTACCATATTATTGCCTAAGACAGACCATATAAATGGCCTTCTTACTGACTGCTCACTTCATCTCTGGAACCTCTCCAATTCCTTTTGCATATTGCATCCAGAACTCTTTCTAAAATGCAAACTATACTATGTCATTCTCCTTCTTAAAATCCCTCAGTGGTTTTCTATTATCTTAAGATTTAAAAATAAAGTCTTCACTGTAGATTACAAAGTCTTGAGTGGTCTGGCTCATCTCATTCTCCAACCTTCCCTGTGCCTACTGCCACTTTTTTTTAAGCTTCATTGATTAGCCTTCTTTTCCACCTGTACATTCACCTCCCTCCCAGAACTGTATCTTTACACTTGCTCTTTTTCTGTCTGGAAAACTCTCTGTCTCCTCCTTACTCAATTAACTGGTACTCTTCCTTCAGATTGCAGCTTAACTTCTGACCCATTCTCACAGCATCACCAAATTTCCTTTATGGCACTAGTCATAATTACAATTATAGATTTGTTTAATTAATAAAAACTTTCCTTTATTGGCCTATAAGTTCATTAAGAGCAGAGACCATGTATTGTTTTGCTTTCCAATATGTCTCCTGAATTTAGTATAGAACTCAGCATATATTGTATTATTAATGTTTATTGAATGCTAATGGACACATTAGCAGGTACTGACATTGGAGATAATACTTTTTTGTTTTGTTTTGTTTTTTGTAGAGACAGAGTGTCACTTTATGGCCCTGGGTAGAGTGCCGTGGCGTCACACAGCTCACAGCAACCTCTAACTCTTGGACTTAAGCGATTCTCTTGCCTCAGCCTCCAGAGTAGCTGGGACCGCACCTGCCACAACACCTGGCTATTTCTTTGTTGCAGTTTGGCTGGTTTCGGTATATGGTGCCTGCGCCTTACTGACTGAGCCATAGGCACCAACCCTTTTGTTTGTTTTTTTGATTGTTAATAGTCACAAAGAAACAATAAGGTTTTAACATAGTTGCACCTGATACATGTATCTTAAATACTATTACTGATCATAGATGGGAGTATCAATCTATTTTTTGCATTCTTAAAAACAACCTAGCAGATATTTTACATTTGGATTATTTGGCAATGAATTCATTTTTCTAAGCATTAGTTATTTCATCTACTTACTTTTAAAATATCTATCTCATTCGATTTTTGCATGTATTACTGACATTAACAAATATAATTATGATTCTTCCTGGTTTATAAGTACTAAATAAAAGAGCTTCATTCATTATTCTTGCTCTTTGTACCTTCCTCTCAGATAATCTGGACATTTAGAAAGATTTACCAGTTAGATTCTCAGCCCTTTTGTGTGCTTCTTCCAAATGGAGAATGTATTTTTTCTTTTTTTTTTTTTGCAGTTTTTGGCCCGGGCTGGGTTTGAAGCCGCCACCTCCAGCACTTGGGGCTGGTGCCCTACTCCTTCGAGCCACAGGTGCTGCCCAACGGAGAATGTATTTTAAAACAATCTTTAACTGAAAGGGAGCTAGAGAAAAAGAAAGAGAAGAGGATATATCAGTCAGTGGCCATGCGACACCCAGATTGATGCCTCAATGGGCAGAAAGAAAAACGGTAAGCGTCATTAGCCTTGATATAGTGGTTACTTGATTTCAGGTTGCTTTTAATTTGCTTAAGTCATTCATAAAAAAACCTTCTTATTTGGGAGGAATTAGTTATGTTTGTCTGTTTCTTTGAGAGGAGCATGTGTTCATGTTTCATGTAATAATTATTTGCAGCATGCTCTTTTAACATTATCTATTTAAAAAGGAAAAGATAAAGTGGATAGTACAAAAAGAGTAATCAAGTTAATGCCTATTTTAGTTTAACATTACAAAGATGTCTAATGACTATAGGATGATACGATTAGTGAGGAGATTAAGATAATTCTGAACTCTCTAATTTTATTAACAAATCATGCAGGTAAAAAATATCATAGTCATTTATTTGGGAAGACTATACCTGGACCACCTCAGCAGAAGGTTTATCTGGTTCGTTGCTTCTAAAATACTATAGCACATGTCAAAGCACTTTTGCTGATCAAAACCTGGTGAACTTTTACTCCTTTCGGATTCCGTTTGTCATAGATAATCATTATATCTTATCCCCACATTTTAGGCGGTGATTTGGAATATTGTGCATGATGTATTAGTTAAGAGGGAGCATAAGAGCATTCACCAACTAATCAAGAATATTATAAGAATTAATGAAGTAGTGAATTATTTTTACACATAATTAAGGGATGGGTATAAGGTATAATTTGCATAAGGAATGACTTCCATATACAAATAAACACACATATCAACTTTAAAGATACTTCAATGGGCTGCAAAAATTTCTTTTCACAGGCATTAATCTCTATAAATTTCTCCTTAATTAATATACAACAATGATAATTTGTATGGCTAACCATTCTTAGTGCTTATTATGTGCCAGACAGTGTGATAATTCCTTTACATACCTAGCTCTCGTGGCATTTTATTGAAGCAGGTATTTATAAGCTGTGTTTTCTAAACGAAAAAAGTGAACCTTGGAGAGGTTAGGTAATTTCCCAAGATTGCCATGGCTTCATGTGTGATGGAGATGTGTTTTTAGTTCGTGTTGAAACCTTTGATTTGGGCCATTAGTCAGAAATCACTAGAGGAAAGCTGATGGGGGTCCAATCCATAACTGCTTTTAAGCAATAGCATTATTTTATGTATTTCTGTGAGTATATGATTAGCATAAGCAATGTGGATTTAGTAAGCTATTTACCTCTGTGTTCTCTTTGCAAAAGTTTGTGGATATGACTTTTTCTGCTGGTGAATGCTGCTCAGCAGAGTAATAGTGTATGACATTGCTCAAGCATTTTGTTGCCATTGAGTCAATAAAAATGCCCAGACTCAGAGAAACTGTGATGTGCAAAAACTAATGCTGCCGTATAAATTAAATCATTCATTAATTCAACAAAGCATTTGCAAACTATTATGTGCCAACTAGGATTTTAGGTTTAAAAACACACAAAAGGCTTGGCACCTATAGCTCAGTGGTTATGGTGTCAGCCACATACACCAGAGGTAGCAGGTTCGAGCCTGGCCTGGGACTGCTAAACAACACAACAACTGCAAACAAAAAATAGCCAGGTGTTGCAGTGGGTGTCTGTGGTCCCAGCTACTTGGGAGGCTGAGGCAAGAGAATCACTTAAGCCCAAGAGTTTGAGGTTGCTGTGAGATGTAACGCTATGGCACTCTACTGAGGGTGACATAGTGAGACTCTGTCTCCAAAAAAAAAAAAAAAAAAAAAAAAAATAATAAATAAAAAATAAAAAAAAAAAAAAAAAATAAAGCATACAATTTATATTGTTTATAATATGCTCACATTCTAGTATGTATAGAAAGAGGAATTGATAAATATGTAAATTAATGATTGTAATAACAAGACACATTCCATAGTGAATACATGGAAGAAAGTACTTTGGGTATACATAGAAGAGAGTGTTGGAGTTTCAAGGAATTAATGAAAATGATTCAGTGTATTTATTGTGGTTTGCAATGTATTTATTTCTCTCTGGTTATTATTTTCATGTGTTCTCTCATTTCTACAGTCTCCTCCTAATTCTTTGTTTCTTCCTCTCATCTTTGAAGTCTTTTTGCATTAAATCATCTTCTGTTGTGTAAGACACCTGTAGGAAAAGTTCTATTTTTGGTTTATGAAGCTTTCATAGGAAGCTGTCCATTCACCTTTTATGTGAAGTTTGATAATTCTGTTCATTCATGTTCTAGAAACATTCCTACATACTTCCTCTCTGAATATCACTATGGTGATGTTCGCTACCTTCACAGCACTCTCCTTGGGAAACTGGGCACCAACACCAGCCCCAGAACCTTGTCCACCCTTCAAAACAATTTTGGAGCTCCTTTGCTGGAATGACCAACAGAGCTGTCGTCCTTATGGTATATGACAATTAAAGTTTGTGAACTTGCCACCTTGTAGCAAGTGTTTTAAGCACTGTAAAAACTTCTCAGTCAAGTTTTATAACCTTGGTATATCAGAGTCCCACAGCTGTGTTCATGTCAACAGGAGGTGGTGTCTTGCTGAGTGGCACTCAGGCTTGTTGCTGCGTGTTGTTACATGCTGAATGATAATGCCTCTGTTTGTCATTATAGAAAAAGAGTTCCCAAATTGCTTGGAAGGGTGGATCAGGTGCCAGTGTAAGGGCATAGTTTTCCAAAGGAAGTACTTACAAGGTGATCATAGTGATATTCAGCAATGAGTATGTGGCACTTTTTCTAGGATGAGTTTGTGAGCTTAATTGCCAGAACAAAGATGTAACATGCTTCTTTATTTCTACTCTCTCTTTTTGTTGTGTTCTGAAGTTTTAGGGATTGAGGCTATGCTGTTTCTACCCAGGTGAACAAAATCATTTTACAACAAAGACATTTGCACCAGAATGTTATATTGTAGGCCAATTCATAATTGTCAAGTTTTGGAAGCAGCCCAAATGCCCATCAACCAATGAATGGAGTAACAAATTGTAGTATTTGTATACCAGGGAATACTATGCAACCATAAAAGGAGGAGACTTAACATCTTTTATGCTTACCTGGATGGAGCTGGAACATAGTGTTCTTTGTAAAGTATCTCAGAATGGGAAAAAAGTATCCAATGTACTCAATACTATTGTGAAACCAATATATAATCAATTACACATTCATATGAATGATTACACACAAATATAGTTCAGAAAGGAGGTGAGAGAAGGGCGGGGGGGGTGAGTGGAGGGAGGGATCTCCCCTAATGTGCATAATGCAAGGGTATATTTCAAAACAACTAAGAGAATATTATAAATGTCCTACCACAAAAAATAAGTAAGTGAGGTGATGCTCATGTTAATCAGTTGGATTTAAGCATTCCGACTTATATATCAAATCAGCATATTGTAACCTGTAAATTTGTACAGTTATGATTTAATAAAAATTAACTTAAAGAAAATTTCTTATAGTTTTTTTGTGCTTTTTTTAGGGCTCCTATACATTTTCTCTGGCTTGAAAGCTTCAAGCTTCCTATCCTTTTCCAGTGCAGAATGCAGCCTTGCACCTCGGCTTCTGCAGAGAGAATCAAGACCAGACATTCATAGTTTTATCTTATTTTATTATCTCTCTCTAGAAACTGTTGTATTTCCCTACAGTTCAAGAAAGGAAGATATTAACAAAGTGACATTTGTGTTTGTGATTGATGGAACTACGGGGGTGGAGGGAGTGATGGAGCAGTGACACATCGTACTTGGCAATCTTTGAACACCAGGATCTTCCTCCAAATCCTCTTCTCACCCACCTAAACCACTTTTGATAAGATCTCTAAAACTTATTTTCTCTTTTGCTTTGTTAGTTACCTTTTATCTTGTGTTTTCTTTCCCCCATTTGCTAAAAATCGATAGGGTGGAACCTGATAGATTTTTGTGTTTTACTAGGGAAACATGTAATAACATTATTTATTTATATATTGAGTAAGAGAAAAATTCTTGAGGACTGCCTCATTCATTTGTCTGAGTTTCTCACATATCAACTCATCTGCTTTGCTACAAAAATGGCTGTGGGTATGATTTAAATTTCTGTCTCTCTCTCTCTCTTCATTTATTTTTGAAAGACATGTTCTATTTGTCTTCTTTCTTTGTTTACAATTTTTCCTTTAAGGGGAGGTAAGATTCGGAGCTTCTTGAGTAAGACTGATCTTCCTGGCTATCATTTTCAAAGATTTTAGCCTAAATTTGGACCCTTTTATTCAAGGACTGGGGACTGACACATTAGTTTTCTGTTTGTAGGGTTTGTTGTCACTATCAGTTCCCTAAGATTAGGGGGAAATGGAAAATTGATATCCAACCTCACCTTCCTTCTTACCCTGATATTGTTCATGATTTTTAAATGTGGGGTATTTGAGATGTGTATGCAAGTAGAGATTCCATTTGATAGCATAGACAAGAAGATGAGACTGGAGTAATGATCTGTGGCTATGTTTCCCAGTAGCTTCAAGATACTCCTGGGAACAAATTACACAGCTGAGTAGAAAGAAAATTTGTTAACATTCAACATTAACCTTTGGTGTAAGAGAAATTCACATACATTTATCATGCCATTTCAACCACTGGGAGTAACCAAGGGAAAAATAGTAACATTATGTTATGAAAATTTGGGAAAAATATAAAAGAAAAATTTAAACAATGTCTACCAAGTGTGACTATAGAGACATGCAAGTACTCCAGGGACAGTAAATTTTTCATTAATTTATACATAATAAAACTCAGAGAAATGAAGCTTACAGGAAGTTTTGGAAGGCTGAACAAGGAGAACTAGATATTTGAATGTGTGGTAGATTTATTGTTCATAAATTACTGTTCAACTTGTGAGTAGTAATTTATTTCTTATTCTTGTCCATATATATACTACACTTCTCTCTCTTTTTAAAGTAGAAAAGGTTTACTACAGGACTAAATACATTTGCAAAATCATTGATGAGCTTTGAAGCAACAAAACAATATAAAATTCCAGATGGACGGAGCAATGTTTCATGAGCTGATGATAATATAACCAACTGTTTTCCTTCCTGTTCTCCTCCACAAGGGTTAGAATTTGGGCTCAGACACAAATTTACACTGACCAGAGGCATGGACCACCGCACATGGGCGGAAACCACTGAGGCACTTGGTAGTCCTAGGAAGTTAAGATGTGAAACTGGAGGGGCCTCTCTAACCACAACTGGGTTTTTTTTCAGAACGTCTTTTTTTTTTTTTTTTTTTTTTTAGTCTCATTTTGTCACCCTTGGTAGAGTGCCGTGGGAATATAGCTCATAGCAACCTCTAGCTCCTGAGCTTAGGCGATTCTCTTGCCTCAGCCTCCAGAGTAGCTGGGACCACAAGTGCCCACCACAATGCCTGGCTAGTTTTTTGTTGCAGGTTGATCAGGGCCAGATTTGAACCCACCACCCTCGGTGTGTGGGGCTGGCACCCTACTCACTGAGCCACAGGCCCCACCCTGGAACTTCTTTTTTTTTTTTAAATTAAGATTGCCAATATATTTAATAAATATCATATCTTATTTTCAGTGTTGTGAATTTTTATAACTAGTATTATGGTTAAAAATGTATATTTTTTTATTAAATCACAACTGTACATTTGTGGGGTACAGTGTGCTGATTTGATATACATTATGGAATGCTTAAGTCAAACTGATTAACACAGCCATCCTCTCACTTACTTATCTGTTGTGGTAAGACATTGATACTCTACTCTTAGTAGCTTTGTAAAGTACCATTGCACTGTGCCCAATAAGTGAGGCCCCACCAAACACCCTCCTTCCTCCTTATCCAAACCCCATGAGACAGCTTTCTAAGGTCCCGCTCTACATAAAGAGAGAAATAGAAATAAGAAAAATTGTAAGTTGAAGGGCGAAAGAAATATCAAATGCATATGTATAAGAAATTTGTTAGGGTCTCAGGTCTAAGTAGAAGTCCTTTGTCATTATCTAAAAGCAACATCTTAAGAAATAGAATTAATATAGAAAAATTCAAATAATTATTTTCAATAAGTGAAAAATGCATTAAAATAATCAGGGCTATTAAAGTTTGGTCTTTAGTTTCTTATGTTCTTATTTCTGTTCATTCTTTAATGACTACTTGCCCAATCTTCTCTTCCCAATTTTCTCTATTCTTAGGAAAGGTAGGTGGATGAGAACAACAGCAAACAGAAGTTGAGAGATTCCTCAATGTTTTAGTGGTGGCTGGTGAAGTATATCCTTATAATCTATACCTTCTGCCTCTCATCACCCGCACCAATTTGTGCCTCGTGAAGAACTCAAACCTCTTTTCATACTCTCTTTCACTGCTATACCAGATACACATGTTCGAAATTCTCAGTGCCATCTGGTGTCTTGGCCACATTGCGTTGCATAGCATATTCCTAGCTCTCTCACCCAAGTTTATCTGAACTACAAAATATAATACAGTGAATATTAAAGGCAGCTTGGAGATGACAAAGTAAGTAATATAATGTCATAAAATATTTACATGCTCTCTGCCCCACTGTGCCGCACGCAACAGTAGCAGCTCAGACCTCCCAGAGTCTTGGCGCTGTGAGCCTTGCCCCTCATCTTCTGTCTCACAATACCAGCCTTCCCAAACCCAAGTCATCAATTTATTGTGCTGTGCTTTTCCCAACACATGGTCTGTCATTGGGAAAATCTGCTACACTCTAAGTCTCTTTTCCCAATGTTCCCTTCTGTAGTGTTCTAGCACGGAACCTGTCAGTTTCTCAAGGACATTATTTGTTTGGCGACCTTGTCACCTGGTGTTCTGTGTTCTTCTAGGAGTTGATTAGTTCTGTACAGCCACAACAGGGGCACAGGATAGGTGCAGAAAACCAAGTTTATTGGTGCATTGTACTCACAGTCCCTAAAGAGACATTTCTTTCCCATCAAGAGGAGGCCACGTGAAAGAATGTTAAGGGAGCAGCCCAACCCAGCAGGAGGGGACCTCAGAGACTAAGGTGAGGGCTATGTGCAGATGCCTTTACTGGAAGTCAGGATGGAATACCCAGAAAAGGGGTGAAGAGAATTTAATTTGTGCATTTGTATGGTAAGAGGTCATAGTCATGGGACGACAAGAAGGAAAATTGGTGGCAAGGCCAGGCTTACTGCACTGGTGGACCTGGCTGTGTGCTCACAACCTGTTCATGGGTTCATTAAGGCAGCAGGGAAATAGGAAATTTAAAAAATTATAATACACTAAGACTCTGTTTACCACTACATGAGCCCTACCCAGTTATTCTTGTTTCTCATCATGACTTCTGGGTCATTGCCCTTCTCACCACCTAAATAATCCCACCCACCTAAAGCAAATACCAATAAACAACAAAAACTTCACATGGCCAAATGCCCCTCTCCATTTCTGCTCCATATCTCTCTTCCCTTTTATTGCCATCTTCTGGAATTTCTCTACAATTTTGTTCTACTACTTCACTTCCCACTCTGAGGCTTTCACAGCCAACGTTTTGCTAAAGCCGCTCTTGTCAAAATCAACGTTCCTGACGATTTGATGTAGCCAACTCAGTAGTCAAGTCTAATTTCTCATCTTGCTTTACCTTCTGCTGAATTCAACATAGTTCAGACATACGTCTTTTTTTTTTTGTAAATCTTTTTTTTTTCTCGTAATCTCTTTTTCTAGCTCCTGTTCTCTTCCTGAATTCTAGATGTCAGAGTGCCCATGATTTATTGATAATCTCTTTCTGCATTCATCATCTAGTGAATCACGTCTTTAGACCCATCTTTGAATACCATCTATCTGCCAGGTATTCACATCTTCACGTTTCCAGATGATCCTTTTCTCTCAACTTCTGACTCATATGTTTAACTGCCTACTACATATCATTTGCTTAATGTCTCCAAATCAGAACTTCTGAGGCCTTTCCATCTCTGTGAAGGTCGTGTCTCTGTCTGCATTGCTCAGGCCTCTCCTGCTTCTCCTTCCACTCATCAGTATGTCCCGTTGGCTTTACCTTTAAGCCACCTTGTGAATCCTACTGCTTCCTGTAGCTTCCATGGCTACTGTAATACTTCAAGCTACCACTATCTCTCTCCTCTCTGTAGGAATAAATTCTTTACTTCTCCACTGTTTTCAACTTTGTCCCTCTGATGTCTTTTCTTCACAGAGGAGCCAGAGGGAAAGTTCTAAAATGTAAATCCCGTGATCTCACTTCTGAATATTCAATGCCTAGAGCACTTCCTTGGACATAGCCACCCCTCAGTATTTACTGAATGAATGAAACAAAATGATCTTTAGGGGAAGGGATTAAATATAATGGTTGGTTCCAGTTCTAGTTTCAAGAACTAATTTTTTTTTTTAAATCATAGCTGCCTATATTAGTGCAATCAAGGGTACAATGTGCTGATTTCATATACAATCTGAAATGTTTTCATCAAACTGTTTAACATAGCCTTCATGGCATTTTCTTAGTTAATGTATGAAGACATTTGTATTCTGCATTTAGTAAGTTTCGCCTGTACCCTTTTAAGATGCACCATAGGTGTGGCCCCACCAATTACCCTCCCTCTACCCCAACCACCACCCTCCTCTCCCCTCCCTTGCCCCTTTCTCCATATTCTTGTGCTATAGTTGGGTTATAGCCTTCATATGAAACCTTTAAATTAGCTTCATAGTAGGGCTGAGTACATTGGATGCTTTTTCTTCCATTCCTGAGATACTTTGCTAAGAAGAATATGTTCTAGCTCCATCCA
>CAUYON010044024.1:0-13275 GCA_963573935.1 Arctocebus calabarensis
TACCATGGAATATTATGCAGCCTTAAAGAAAGATGGGGACTTTTCCTCTTTCATTTTTACATGGATGGAGCTGGAACATGTTCTCCTTAGCAAAGTATCTCTAGAATGGAAGAAAAAGTATCCAATGTATACACCCCTAATACGAGACAAATTCTTTATTATTCAAGTGAAGGCTACAACCCATTTATTGCACAGGAAGAAGGGGAAAGGGGAGAGGGAGGGAAAGGGAGGGAGAGGGTGGGGGGAGATGGGACAAAGGGTGAGATCACGTGTGTGGTACATATTCGAAGGGTCAGGAGAAAACTTCTAAATACGGATCAAAAATGTTTTCATATAGTAAACGAGAAATTATCATGAACGGTATGTCCATCAGGTTGATAAAAATATCTCAGATTGCATGTGAAGCCCCCACACTGTACCCCATGATTGAACTAATGTACATAGCTATGATTCAATAAAAAAATAAATAAATAAATAAAAATAAATAGAAAAATAAAATGCAAACTCATAGGCTTGGTGCCCATAACATAGTGGTTATGGCACCAGCCACATACACCAAGGCTGATGGGTTTAAACCCGGCCCAGGCCGGCTAAACAACAATGGCAACTGCAACCAAAAATAGCCGGGCGTTGTGGTGGGTGCCTGTGGTCCCAGCTACTTTGGAAACTGAGGCAAGAGAATCACTTAAGCCTAAGAGCTGGAGGTTGCTGTGAGCTGTGAAGCTACAGCATTCTATGGAGGGCAGCAAAGTGAGATTCTGTCTCAAAAAAAAAAATGCAAGCTCATAGAAACTTTGCCAGGGAAACAATTGGTCTGTTTTGTTTACCTCTCCCTCTCCAGGGCTCGGCACCCTGGCCTGGCTCATTTGTCATGAATGAATGAGTCCTGTAAGAGCATGCTGCCTACCCATCAATCAAGTAGTTGGATTTTTCAGCTTTACCTTTAGAGATGATGTTGTCGTCAACCTACGCTTTTATTTGAGAGTAAGGAAATTCATCTCCCTGGGTTTACATATTTTCCAAACCATAGTTGTAGGGTCTGGCAAAAAATCTGTAGTCTTTTTGGTTTATCTTCTTGGTACTTATCACTATTCAACATAATCTCATGTCATTCAGAATGTAAAATTATAGGGTAAATAGAAAATTAGTTATAGTAGGACAATTTTAAGCACAATAATTTAGATGATTTTCATCTAAAACTTGGTTACAATAAGTTTGAGATTCAGTTCAATTCGAAAAATTAGCCTTTCTGACGGATCCAGTGTAGTCTGCAATATTTAGTAAGAATTCAAGCCTTTATAAAGGAAGATTTCATGACATTAATGAAATTACTTTTTTTTCCCTTTGTCACCCTTGGTAGAGTGTCCTGGAGTCACAGCTCACAGCAACCTCAAACTCTTGGGCTCACGAGATTTTTCTTGCCCCAGACTCACAAGTAGCTGGGACTACAGGTGTCCACCACAATGCCCATCTATTTTTAGAGGCGGGGTCTTGCTCTTGCTCAGGCTGGTCTTGAACTCTTGAGCTCAGGCGATTCACCCGCCACAGCCTCCCAGAATGCTGGGATTACAGGCATAAACCACTGCACCCAGCCTAGAGGCATCTAATGAAATTACTTTTATGTGCTAATGGAACTGCAGGCCTTCGCTCTAAAAGCAAATGTTCTGGCTTGACGCCTATTCTCTAAAGCCAAATATTTAATTTTATATTTTAATTAATTAACTAACTAATTAATTAATTTTTGAGACAAAAGTCATACTCTGTTGCCCAGGCTAGAGTGCAGTGGTATCATCATAGCTCACTGCAACCTCAAACTCCTGGATTTGAGAGATCCCCCTGGCTTGGCGCCTGTGGCTCAACGGGCTAAGGTGCCAGCCACGTACACCTGACCTGGCGGGTTCGAATCCAGCCTGGGCCCGCCAAACAACAGTGATGGCTGCAACCAAAAAATGGCCAGGCATTGTGGCGGGCGCCTGTAGTCCCAGCTGCTTGGGAGGCGGAGGCAGGAGACTCTCTTGAGCCCAGGAAGTGGAGGTTGCTGTGAGCTGTGATGCCACAGCACTCGATCCAGGGTGCCCGCTTGAGGCTCTGTCTCAAAAAAAAAAAAAAAAGAGATCCCCCTGACTTAGCCTCCCAAGTAGCTGAGATTAAGGGCATCTACCACAATGCTGAATAATTTTTCTGTTTTTAGTATAGATGGGGGTCTCACCCTTGCTCAAGCTGATCTTGAATTTTTTTTTTTTTTTTGAGACAGATCCTCAAGCTGTCACCCTGGGTAGAGTGCTGTGGCATCATAGCAACCTCCAACTCCTGGGCTCAAGCAAGTCTCCTGCCTCTGCCTCCCAAGTAGGGGACTACAGGCACCCACCACAACGCCCAACTATTTTTTGGTTGCAGCCATCATTGTTGTTTGGCGGGCCCCGGCTGGATTCGAACCTGCCAGCTCAGGTGTATGTGGCTGGCGCCTTAGTCGCTTGACCCACAGGCACCAAGCTTGATCTTGAATTCTTGAGCTCAAGAGATCCTATGACAGCCTTCCAGAATGCTAGGATTACAAGTGTGGGCCACTATGCCCATCTAACATAAATATTATATGTCTAAGAAGAAAATTAGCTTAAAAAAAAGCTTGTTGGGTGGTGTTTGTGGCTCAGTGAGTAGAGCGCCGGCCGAGGGTGTCAGGTTCGAACCCAGCCCTAAACTGCAACAATAAATAGTCAGGGGGCTCAGCGCCTATGGCTCAAGTGGCTAAGGCGTCAGCCACGTACACATGAGCTGGCGGGTTCGAATCCAGCCCGAGCCTGCCAAACAACAATGAAGGCTGCAACCAAAAAATGGCCGGGTGTTGTGGCGGGCACCTGTAGTCCCAGCTACTTGGGAGGCAGAGGCAGGAGAATCGCTTGAGCCCAGGAGTTGGAGGTTGCTGTGAGCCGTGATGCCACATTACTTTACCCAGGGCAACAGCTTGAGGCACTGTCTCAAAAAAAAAAAATAGTCAGGGGTTATAGTGAGCTTATCAGCCATTTGTTGTAATTTCTTTTATGAAGCACCTGTTCAAGTATTTTAGCCCATTTTATTTTATTTTATTTTTATTTGTTTGTTTGTTTTTGCTGTTTTTGGCCAGGGTTGGGTTTGAACCCGCCACCTCTGGCATACGGAGACCAGCGCCCTACTCCTTTGAGCCACAGGCACCACCCTATTTTAGCCCATTTTAAAAAGTTGCATTGCTGGGCGGCGCCTGTGGCTCATTGACTAGGGCACCGGCCCCATACACCGAAGGTGGCGGGTTCAAACATGGCCTCGGCCGAACTGCATAGATGGGCGTTGTGGCAGGCGCCTGTAGTCCCAGCTACTTGGGAGGCTGAAGCCAGAGAATTGCCTAAGCCCAAGAGTTGTGACGCCATGGCAGCCCCCCGAGTTGCAACATCACATCTAGCCAAAAGTGACAGTCATTTATCCTACTGATATTTACATCTGGAGATACTGTGAAATTTATATTCACTGGACACATCAGTGCCTGTTCTTCCTACAATCTCAGAGTTCATAACTTATTCCTCTGTAATTATAATGAAATGTTCCCATTTCTGGGTAGCACTATACTAATCCCTCCAGGCAACTGGCTGGTAGGGTATGTTAATCAAAGTTTGTAGAAATGATGTGTATCTTGTTCATTATTAGAACCAAGAGGTTAGAATTTGTAGTTTGTCAAAGAGTAGAAAACAAATTCACTTTGTGAAGCACTGACGAGCCCCTACCCAGGTGGTACAACAATCAAAAGAGGGAGGCTCGGCACTTGTAGCTCAGCAGTGAGGGTGCCAGTCACATACACCAGAGCTGGCGGGTTCGAACCCAGCCCCAGCCTGCCAAACAACAATGACAACTACAACCCCAAAACAGCTGGGTGTTATGGTGGTACCTGTAGTCCCAGCTACCTGGGAGGCTGAGACAAGAGAATCACTTAAGGCTCGGCGCCTGTGGCTCCACGGGCTAAGGAGCCAGCCACGTACACCTGAGCTGGCAGGTTCAAATCCAGCCCAGGCCTGCCAAACAACAATGACGGCTGCAACCAAAAAATGGCCGGGCATTGTGGCGGGCACCTGTAGTCCCAGCTACTTGGGAGGCGGAGGCAAGAGACTTGCTTAAGCCCAGGAAGTGGAGGTTGCTGTGAGCTGTGATGCCACAGCACTCTATTCAGGGTGACAGCTTGAGACGCTGTCTCAAAAAAAAAAAAAAGAGAATCACTTAAACCCAAGACCTTGAGGTTGCTGTGAGCTGTGATGCCACAGTGCTCTACCTAGGGCAACATAGTGAGATTCTGTCTCAAAAAGAAAAAAAAAATCAAAAAGGGATCCCAGCCTTTCTGGAACTGACAAACTTACTAGAAAAAGAAATGTTACCACATCGTTTGAACAAAGTGGTAAACAATTATGCAATTTGAGTTGCATTTTGACTCCCTCCCTACTGTTGTAATAGAAAGTGGAAAATAGAAATCTTCTGTGCAAGGACTTTGGCTTGAAGGCAACATGCCTAGAGACAGGGAACTGGGGCTCCAACACCACTGCCTATGGATTTTTGTCACCAGGGAAACTGGCCCTGTCTGGTGACTAGAAGGGAAAGAATTCAGGGAAGAGAAAAGAAAACCTGCCAAAGCCATTGGCCCCTTTCGAGAGGCCTGTGGGAAGTACATAGGCCCTAAAAGTGACCAGGAGGGCCAGGCATGGTGGCTCAGGCCTGTAATCCTAGCACTCTGGGAGGCCAACGCAGTTGAATCTGTTCCAGACAGGCCTGAGCAAGAGCAAGTCTGTAAAAATAGCCGGGCATTGTGGTGGGTGACTGTAGTTCCAGCTACTTGGGAGGCTGAGGCAAGGGGATCACTCGAGCTTAAGAGTTTGAGGTTGCTGTGAGCTGTGACAGTACTCCACCAAGGGCAACAAAATGACACTCTTGTCTCAAAAATAAATAAATAAAAATTAAAAAATAAAAAGTGACCAGAGCCCTGGCCAGCTTCCCACCCCACTCTCCTTGTGGGCCCAGGCACTCCGTGGCATTGACTGTGGCTACAGAGAAGGAGAATTGTGTCACGCTGAGCCAAGGACTGTTACAGAGGGGACGGATCTTATAGGATCAGCAGAACCTGCCTGAGAGGACAGAAGAGGTGGGTTCCTTGGCCGTCTCAGGGAATTTACAGATCTGGAACAAACTCGGTACCTGAGTAGGTCTTCCACACCTCAGACCTTCTCTCAAGGAAAAGACAGCTGAGTATTTGCCCTGGTTATTGTTGTTGTTGTTTTGTTTTTACCATTTTCGTACTTTCTAAGTCTTGCCGGTTACACGTTAAGCTGGTGAGAAGACACGTACATACAGTAAATAGTACCACCCATCGAATGGCACAGGGTCATGTTGATGAATAAAATTGCTTTTATTTATTTATTTATATCTTTTTGAGGCTGAGTCTCACCATGTCACCCTCAGTAGAGTGCTGTATCGTCACAGCTCACAGCAACCTCAAACTTTTGGGTGCAAGCCATTCTCTTGCCTCAGCCTCCCAAGTAACTGGGACTATAGACATCTGCCACTACACCTGGATGTTTTTCTTTTTGTTGCAGCTGTCATTGTTGGTTAGCTGGCCCAGGCTGGGCTGGAACCCACCACCTTCGGTGCATGTGACTGGCACCGTAACTACTGTGCTACAGGTGCTGAGCCATAAAATTGATTTTGAAATCTCTGTTTACTTTTTTACTTTAAAAAAAAATTTTTTTTTTTTGAGACAGAGTTTCACCCTGTCACCCTCTGTAGAGCACTGAGCAATCACAGCTCACAGCAACCTCCAATTCTTGGGCGTAAGTAATTCTCTTGCCTCAGCCTCCCAAGCAGCTGGGACCACAGGTGCCTGCCATAATACCCGGCTAATTTTTGTTGCAGTTTGGTCTGAGCTGGGTTTGAGCCCACCACCTTCAGTATATGGGGCTGGTGCCCTACTCACTGAGCCACAGGCGCCACCCTTTTTTAAATTTTTAAATTTTATTTATTTATTTATTTGCAGAGACAGAGTCTCACTCTATTACCCTGGGTAGGGTGCCATGGCATCACATAGCACAGCTCACAGCAACCTCTAACTCCTGGGCTTAGATGATTCTCTTGCCTCAGCCTCTGGAGTAGCTGGGACCACAGGCGCCTGCCACAATGTCCGGTTATTTTTCTGTTTTGCAGTTTGGCCGAGGCAGGGTTTGAACCCGCCACCTTTGGTGCCCTACTCGATGAGCCACAGGCACTGCCCTATTTTTTTACTTTTTTGAGACAGAATTTTACTCTGTTGCCCTGGGTAGAATGCTATGACATCATAACTCACAGCAACCTCAAACTCTTGGACTCAAGCAATCCTCTGTCTCAGCCTCCCACCAAAATGCCCCACAAGTTTTTCTATTTTTAGTAGGGACAGGGTCTCACTCTTGCTCAGGCTAGTCTCAACTCCTGAGCTCAGGCAATCCATCTGCCTCGGCCTCCCAGAGTGCTAGAATTATAGACATGAACCACCATGCCTGTCTTTATTTTAATTGTTATTGTTAATTAATTAATTTAGTTAAACAGACTCTTACTCTATCACCCCCGGTAGCGTGCCTTGTTCATAATAGCTCACAGCAACCTCATACTCCTGGGCTTAAGTGATCCTTTTGCCTCCACTCCAGAGTAGCTGGGACTACAGGTGCCTGCCATGACACCTGGCTAAATTTTTCTATTTTTAATAGAGATGAGCGGGTCTCACTCTTGCTCAGGTTGATCTCGATCTCCTGAGCTCAAGCAATACCCACTTTGGCCTCCCAGAATACTAGGATTACAGGCATGAGCCACCATGCCTGGCCTAAAATATCTTTTCAAAAAATTATAAGACTTCCTACTGGGCCGCAACAGTTTTCTACATAAACTTAGATTTTAAGTGTAATTTTGGTCATGACTGTATCTTTGTCATGACTATATCTTGCTAGCTTATTCTTTAAAATCTTCTTCAGGCTTTCTCCCCTTAACATTCTGAAGTGATGCCAGATGGGTTTTATTCTGTTTTTAGCTAAAACTGGGCCCTGGAAAAGAATCTAGAGTAGATATTAAGATGATTTATTTTCTTTCTTTCTCTCTCTCTCTCTCTCTCTCTCTCTCTCTCTCTCTCTCTTTCTTTCCACTTTCTCTCTTTCTCTCTCTCTCTCTCTCTCCCTCAGTAGTGTTTCATGGTGTCATGGCTCACAGCAACCTCAAACTCTTGGGGTCAACTGATCCTCTTGCCTCAGCCTCCCAAGTAGCTGGGACTACAGCCACTCAACACAATGCCTGGCTATTTTTTTAAGATCTCACTCTTACTCAGGCTGGTCTCGAACTCCTGAGCTCAGGTGCTTTACCTGCCTCAGCCTCCCAGAGTGCTGGGATTACAGGCGTGACCCACCTGCACCTGGCTGATAATAAGACAATTTTCATCATCTGATTCCATTACACATGTAACTTCCTTCTTTCCTGGAATTAGACAAGAAGACCCACGTTCCAGCATCCTGGAGTGGAAGAATAAGTTTTAGGAATTCCTTTGGACTTCTGAAAGTTAGCAGAAGCTATTCCTTCTAAGTTTGTGGCTCTGAAATCACAGCATAGCTCATCTAGCAGTGGTTTCCTATCTCTGGAAAAAAATGGTTACAGATTCCCTTTCATCGGAATGGGGCTCTGATGAGACCATTCCATTTTGAAGGCTGCGCTTTGAGTGGGTGTTCAGAAAGTCCCACCAATCAAGGAAATGTTAAGTTGTAAAAATCATTCCCTGGAATAGGCCCTCCATACAGTTATAAGGGAACTCCTGCTGGAGCTGAGGGCCAGTTTCCCTGGTGACAATTCTGGCCACCATCCTTGGCCAAAGTGCTGTCCGCCAACTTGCCACACCACGACTGGAAAACATGGTCAAACTTTTAAATAATATCACGTGTCAAGTCCACATATTTATCAAACACCTTAATCTTGGTCTACCGGTTTAAATAAAAAGGAGTAAAGTTACATACTCAACTCTGACATGAGCAGGCTTGGAATTTATCTATTTTGTTTTTCAAAACCTTTCCACAAATATTTTATTTGATTGTGAGGCACGAAATATAGTAAAGATATAATTTAAGGTTAATTTCTATTTGCACCAGTGGTTTCTTAATTTTCCCATTTAAAAAAACAGATTGTCACAGTAAACAAATGGAAATATGTTGATGATTTTTTTTTTTTTTAAATAGGGCCTCACTCTGTTTCCAAGGGTAGAGTGTACTGGTGTCATCCTAGCTCACTGCAACCTCAAATTCCTGGGCTCAGGCTCAGCACCTGTGGCTCAAGTGGCTAAGGCGCCAGCCACGTACACCTGAGCTGGCGGGTTTGAATCCAGCCCAGCCCGCCAAACAGCAATGATGGCTGCAACCAAAAAATGGCCAGGTGTTGTGGCGGGTGCCTGTAGTCCCAGCTACTTGGGAGGCAGAGGCAGGAGACGCGCTTGAGCCCAGGAATTGGAGGTTGCTATGAGCTGTGATGCCACAGCACTCTATCTAGGGTGACAGCTTGAGGCTCTGTCTCAAAAAAAAAAAAAATCCTGGGTTCAATCAATCCTCCTGCTTCAGCCTCCTGAGAAGCTGGGAGTACAGACACACCCCACCACACCTGGCTAATTTTTCTACTATGTGTAGAGATGAGGTCTTGATGTGTTGCTCAGGGTGGTCTCAAACTCCTGTCCTGGGGGCTCAAGGGATCCTCCTAACTCAGTCTCCAAAAGTGCTGGGATTACAGGTGTTGCCCACCGTGCTCAGCCTTCGATGACATTTTTTGTGAAGTTTTAAGCACCATTATTATTAATAGCCTACTAAGAATGCTTGGTCCTAAATAAGGTGAGAAAAAATTTAAATTTAGCCTAAAAATGAAGATATAGCGGGCGGTGCCTGCGGCTCAGTGAGTAGGGTACCGGCCCCATATACCGAGGGTGGTGGGTTCAAGCCCGGCCCTGGCCAAACTGCAACAAAAAAATAGCCAGGGTTGTGGCCAGCACCTGTAGTCCCAGCTACTTGGGAGGCTGAGGCAAGAAAATCACTTAAGCCCAAGAGCTGGAGGTTGCTGTGATCTGTGATATCACAGCACTCTACCCAGGGCAACAAAGTGAGACTGTCTCTTTTAAAAAAAAGAAAAAAGATATAGCATAAAATAAACAACAACAACAAAAAAACTGCATTTCTTTTTTTCCCTCAGGTCAGCTGATTCTTAACTACAATCCTTTTCATTACCATAATTGCATTTCTTTTTTACTACAATTCTTTAAAAACTCTAAAGACCTTAAAATTTAATTTTTTTAAACTTCAAGCTTTATATTTATATGGCTATTTATTTATTTTTTTGAGACAGAGCCTCAAGCTATCACCCTGGGTAGAGTGCTATGGCATCACAGCTCACAGCAACCTCCAACTCCTGGGCTCAAGCGATTCTCTGCCTGCCTCCCAACTAGCTGGGACTACAGCACCCGCCACAATGCCTGGTTATTTTTTGGTTGCAGACGTCATTGTTGTTTAGCAGGCCCAGGCTGGATTCGAACCTGCCAGCTCAGGTGTATGTAGGTCTTAATATGTTGCTCAAGGTGATCTCAAACTCTTGTCCTGGGGCTCAGGGCAGTCTCAAACTCCTGAGCCCCTTGAGCTCAAGTGCCGAGCCTATATGGCTATTTTATATCTCTAATTTTTAGAAATAAAATCAATATTCTTTCTTTCTTTTTTTTTTTTGAGACAGTCTTACTCTGTGGCCCTGGGTAGAATGTCGTGGTTTCATAGCTCACAGCAACTCAAACTCATAGGCTCAAGCAATCCTCTTGCCTCAGCCTCCCAAGCAGGTACCCAACACAATGTACAGCTATTCCTATTTTTAGTAGAGACAGGATCTCACTCTTGCTCAGGCTGGTCTCAAACTTGTGAGCTCAAGCAATGCACCTGCCTTGGCCTCCCATAGTGCTAGGATTAGAGGCCTGGGCCATTATGCCTGGCCTAAAATCAGTATTATTTCTAATGCTAAATTATAATTACCTGGCTCAGCGCCTGCAGCTCAAGTGGCTAAGGTGCCAGCCACATATACCAGAGCTGGTGGGTCGAATCCAAACTGGGCCTGCCAAAGAACAATGACAATTACAACCAAAAAATAGCCAGGCGTTGTGGCGGGTGCCTGTAGTCCCAGCTACTGGGGAGGCTGAGGCAAGAGAAACGCTTAAGCCCAAGACTTGGAGGTTGCTGTGAGCTGTGACGCCACAGCTCTCTACCCAGAGGGACAGCTTGAGGCTCTGTCTCAAAATACATACATATATATATAATTATCTATAGAAGTTCAATATATATAAATTCATGACATGAAAGCACTGTTGATCTCTAAAATCTAGGTTTTGTTTTGGGGGGGGACAGAGTCTCAAGCTGTCACCCTGTGTAGAGTGATGTAGTGTCACAGCTCGCAGCAACCTCTCACTCTTGGGCTTAAGCGATTCTCTTACCTCAGCCTCCCAAGTAGCTGGGACTACAGGCACCCTCCACAACGCCTGGCTATTTTTTGGTTGTAGTTGTCATTGTTATTTGGCAGACCTGGGCTAGATTTGAACCCGCCAGCTTTGGTGTATGTGGCTGGTGCCCTAGCCACTAAGCTACAGGCACCAATGCTTAATTTAGGTTTATAAACGTGAAAGTTACATTGCTTTTCAGGTTTGAGCTATGTAGTATTAAATCCAATACTCATCAATGCATGCAAAAGATTCTGATCAGATTGTCTAGAAGATAAATTATACACAGGGTGTCCACAAAGTTTGTGTGTAATTTACTATGTTAACCAATTTTAAATTGCACACGAACTTTAGCACACCCTGTATAATTAATTAAATTTCATGTTGACCTACTGGCCACCATTAAATAAGACATCTATGTCTCAAAAGAATGTCGACTTTTGTCTTCCTTTTAAAACAATACATGAAAATGTATTTAACGTTATTTAAAGCATATACGTGGGCGGCACCCGTGGCTCAGTGGGTAGGGCACCGGCCCCATATAACAAGTGTGGTAAGTTTGTGTTGGCCAGACTTGGCCAAACTGCAACAACAACAACAACAACAAAAATAGCCGGGCATTCTGGTGGGTGCCAGTAGTCCCAGTTACTTGGGAAGCTGAGGCAAGAGAATTGCTTATGCCCAGGAGTTGGAGGATGCTGTGAGCTGTGACACCACAGCACTCTACCGAGGGCAATAAAGTGAAAACCCTGTCTCTAAAAAAAAAAAAAAAAAAAAAGAAGCATATACCTATTTAAAGAAAAAAAATCTAATACAATTATTTATTAGTAAGTTTGGAAATTTATGTGGGTCATTATGAAGAATGGTGACACACTTTGGGGGCGCCGGTAGCTCGGTCAGCAAGGTGCCAGCCACATACATCTAGCGTTGTGGGTTAGAACCTGGCCCGGGCCTGCTCATCATACAACCAAAAAATAGCCAGGCATTGTGGTGGGCACCTGTAGCTACTTGGGAGGCTGAGGCAAGAGAACCGCTTAAGCCCAAGAGTTTGAGATTGCTGTGAGCTGTGATGCCCTGACACTCTACCAAGGGCAACATAGTGAGACTCTGTGTCCAAAAAAAAAAAAAAAAAATAGAAAGAATGGTGACACAATGAAGTGAAAAGCCAAATACCTCTGAGGCTTGTTCAAAATTTTCAAAGTTTTTCCACCCATTCCAATTGATCTACACATTCACTTTTTGCAGTTCTGCAATTACTTGAATATAAAAGTTCTTTCTGTTAATCTTCAACCTGAAAAGTAGTCAAGTGACAGAACTATAAAGGGGAATGACATTTCAATCCAATAGCTTTCCAGGTTTTTCATCTGTTTGCTTTTGAAGGTTTACCCCTTTCACAATTTTCCCCACTTTTATAAAGGTTCAAGCCTTTATAAAGTCTTAGTAAACCATGATCCTATTCTATATCCCATACATGTAAAATTGTCTGAATGGCTCTTTTAAATAGTTATTATATTTTGAGTGAAAACTTTCCAAAGACAGCTCTGTAAAGCTCACCGAATTTGGTTCATCCTTTGATTCGCCAATTTTACTTTAAGGAATATATTTATATTCTAGTAAAATAATTATGAGCACAAAGGCGGGGGGGGTATAAGGTAAGATAAGCAGCTTTATTTGTAACAGTAAAAAGTTAGAAACTACATCAATGTCTAATAATATGGAATTGACTAAACAATGTATGGTCTTTAACATTCACGCAGCAGAATATCTTGCAGGCATTAAAAATAATGCAGAGTAGGGTCCAGGCGCAGTGGCTCATGCCTGTAATCCTAGCACTCTGGGAGGCTGAGGTGGCTGGATTGCTTGAGCTCAGGAGTTTGAGACCAGCCCTGAGTAAGAATGAGAAGCCCCCCCCCCTACTACTACTAAAAAAAAAGAAAAAAACAAAAAAAGGCCCGGCACCTGTGGCTCAAGCGGCTAAGGCACCAGCCACATACACCTGAGCTGGTGGGTTCAAATCCAGCCCGGGCCCGCCAAACAACAATGACAGCTGCAACAAAAAAATGGCCAGGCATTGTGGTGGGCGCCTGTAGTCCCAGCTACTTGGGAGGCGGAGGCAAGAGACTCGCTTGAGCCCAGGAATTGGAGGTTACTGTGAGCTGTGATGCCACAGCACTCGATCCAGGGTGACAGCTTGAGGCTCTGTCTCAAAAAAAAAAAAAAGAACATATGATAATATACAGCTTTGCTCAAGACAGACTGCTACACAGGAAAAGAAACTTACAAACATGTTTGTACACATATTGCCTTTTTTTTTTTTTGAGACAGTCTCATTATGTTGCCCTCAGTAGAGTGTTGTGGCATCACAGCTCACAGCAACCTCAAACTCTTGGGCTTAAGCAATTCTCTTGCCTTAGCCTCCCAAGTAGCTGGAACAATAGACACCCACCACAACCGAGCTATTTTTGGCTATAGTTGTCATTGTTGTTTGGCAGGCCTAGGCTCCAACCTCCAAGCATACTCCATCTGGTGTATGTGGCTGGTGCCCTAGCCACTGAGTTACAGGCACCAAGCCTATGTTGCCTTTTTTTTTTTTTTTTTTTTGAGACAGAGCTTCAAGCTGTTGCCCTGGGTAGAGTTCTGTGGCATCACAGCTCACAGCAACCTCCAATTCCTGGGCTCAAGCGAGTCTCCTGCCTCCGCCTCCCAAGTAGCTGGGACTACAGGCGCCCACCACAACGCCTGGCCATTTTTTGGTT
>CAUYON010044025.1:0-12130 GCA_963573935.1 Arctocebus calabarensis
CTGAGGCTGTGCCCTCTTGGTCTGAAATGTGACAGTGCTGAGCCCATCTCTCATCCCTGTTATTTCATTCGTAAGCAGCTTATCTTTCCAGCCAGACTGCAAGTTCATGACATTCACATTTTTTTTTTTTTTTTGTATATACAGAGTCTCACTTTATCACCCTGGGTAGAGTGCTATGGCGTCACACTGCTCACAACAACCTCCAGCTCTTGGGCTTAAGCGATTCTCTTGCCTCAGCCTCCCTAGTAGCTGGGACTACAGGCGCCCGCCACAGCGCCCAGCTATTTTTTTGTTTTTGCAGTTCAGCCGAGGCCGGGCTTGAACCCGCCACCTGCGGTATATGGGGCTGGCGCCCTACTCGCTGAGCCACAGGAGCCGCCCCTCTTTCCTTTTTTTTAAAGAGACAGTCTCATTTTGTCGCCCTCTGTAGAGCGCGGTGGTGTCACAACTCACAGCAACCTCCAACTCTTGGGCTTAGGCGATTCTCTTGCCTCAGCCTCCCAAGTAGCTGGGACTACAGGTGCCCACCACAATGCCTGGCTATTTTTTTGTTGCAGTTTGGCTGGGGCTGGGTTTGAACCCGCCACCCTCGGTATATGGGGCTGGCACCCTACTCACTGAGCCACAGGCAATGCCCGGACCTTCTTTTCTTTTGGATAAGATAATGCTGTGAGTCTCCCTCCTTCCTTACCTCTCATTTCTTTTCTCCTTTCCCCCTCCACCCTCTTGCATCCCCTTCTTTTCTACCCTGTTCTACAACTATCATATGAATAGTCTTCTCTCTTTGAGTGTGACTGTTATAAAATTTCACTTTTCAAACTTGAAGTCAGGTGTTTGCTCAAATGAGGGGAGATTTTTTTTTTTTTTTTAATGCTGAGACCTCAGCAGAGTACTTTTCTTTTTGTTGTTCTCTTGTTTCCCACACAAACCCTTTAGTGGAGGGGGGGAGAGCTATGGGAGTGGAAAACATGTCGCCTGGGATGCTGGTTTCTTTGTATATTATATAAAATGTATGCAAATGTCTCTCCATTTGGGCTGGGGTTTGCATTCTCCCCTTGGCTATTAACCTAGGGGAGAAGCCAGCGGGCAGGTGGCCCTCACCCTGCCTGGCACGTGAGAGGCCCCAGCCACTCTGTGCCGGCAAGGTGCTGTCAACACCAGACCTCTGGGGCAGTGCCTGTGCAGCCCCATATACCAGAGATGGTGGGTTCAAACCCAGCCCCCACCAAAAAAAAAAAAAAAACCAGACGTGTGGGGGGTGGGGTTCGGGGATGGGGAGAAATCTTGGAAGGGAAGAAGTATCACTTCTTTCTTTCTTTCTTTTTTTTTTTTTTTGCAGTTTTTGGCCAGGGCTGGGTTTGAATCCACCACTTCCAGCATATGGAGCTGGTGCCCTAGTCCTTCCAGCCACAGGCACCACCCTATCACTTCTTTCTTAAGTGGAGTGTTTACACCTTGTTGTAACAGCTGAACTTTCAGGGCATTGCCTGTGGCTCAAAGGAGGAGGGTGCCAGCCCCATATGCCGGAGGTGGTGGGTTCAAGCCCAGCCCTGGCCAAAAACTACAAAACAACAACAACAAAATGAACTTTCACAAGAGATGTAATAATTTTTCTTTTTGAGACAGAATCTCACTATGTCACCCTCAGTAGAGTTCTGTGACATCACAGCTCACAGTAACCTCCAACTCTTGGGCTTAAGTGATTCTCTTGCCTCAGCCTCCGGAGTAGCGGGGACTACAAGTGCCTGCCACAATGCCCAGCTATGTTTTTAAGTTGTCATTGTTGTTTAGCTGGTCTGGCCTGGGCTCAAACCCTCCAGTCTCAGTGTATGCGGCCGGCACCCTACTCATTGAGCTACAGGTGCCGAGCCGAGGTGTAATAATTTTGATAGTAAAATTCTTAACCATAAGGCAGGCACCTGTGGCTCAACGAGTGGGGCGCCGGCCCCATATGCCGAAGGTGGCGGGTTCAAACCCGGCCTCAGCCAAACTGCAAAACAGAAAAATAGCCAGGCGTTGTGGCGGGCGCCTGTAGTCCCAGCTACTTGGGAGGCTGAGGCAGGAGAATCGCCTAAGCCCAGGAGTTGGAGGTTGCTGTGAGCAGTGTGACGCCACCGCACTCTACCGAGGGTGATAAAGTAAGACTCTGTCGCAAAAAAAAAAAAAAATTCTTAACCATTAAAAAAAAAAAAAAATGAACAGAAATCCGTTAGCCAAAAAGGAGTGAGGGCAGGGTGTACAGAAGGGGAACTGGTGAGGATGGACTGCAGGGAAGTTAAGTCTGGTTTTTTTTTTTCCTCCCCTTTATATGAATGCCACTGGGCACAAGACACAGTCCTGAGCACTATGAGAAATACAATGGCATGTCCATGGCCCCAAATGCTCCACTAGAGCTACACTACACTAGAAAATTTATTATCAAGACCCATTAACTCCAGCCTGAGCAAGAGTGAGACCCCTTCTCTACTAAAAAAACAAAACAAAACAAAACAAAAAACTATCTGGGTTGGTGGTGCACAACTGAAGTCCCAGCTACTCAGGAGGCTGAGGCAAGAGGATTGCTTGAGCCCAAGAGTTTGGGGTTGCTTTGAGCTATGATGATGCTACAGCATTCTACCCAGGATGACAAAATGAGACTATCTCAAAAAACAACAACAACAACAACAACAACAAAAAAACAGTCTTATTGGATGCCTGTGACTCATCGAGCAGGGCGCTGGCCCCATATACTGAAAGTGGTGGGTTCAAACCCAGCCTCGGCAGAACTGCAAAAACAGAAAAATAGCCCCCAGGCATTGGGGCTGGCGCCTGTAGTCCCAGCTACTTGGGAGGCTGAGGCAAGAGAATTGCCTAAGGCCAGGAGTTGGAGGTTGCTGTGAGCTGTGTGATGTCACGGCACTGTACGGAGTGCGATAAAGTGAGACTCTGTCTCTCCAAAAAAAAAAAAAAAGAAAGAAAAAGAAATCTACTGATCTTAGACAGTAAATGAGACTACTAAACTCCGAGGGCCAAATCAGGAAGCTGCTTCTCAGGGCGGCGCCTGTGGTTCATTGAGTAGGGCGCCAGCCCCATATACCGAAGGTGGCGGGTTCAAACCCAGACTCAGCAGAACTGCAAAACAGAAAAATAGCAGGGCATTGTGGGGGGCGCCTGTAGTCCCAGCTACTTAGGAGGCTGAGGCAAGAGAATCGCCTATGCCCAGGAGGTGGAGGTTGCTGAAAGCTGTGAAGCCACGGCATCACCTATTGAGGATGATAAAGTGAGACTGTCTCAAAAAAAAAAAAAGTCTTATTAACTATTTCAACATAAACTTATGTATGTTAGACATTTCTCTTTATGTTTTTTTTTCTTTACATTTTTTTCTCCTCGCTCTATTTCTCAGGAGGATCTGGTTCTCTTTCCCCCTATGATTTCCAGAACATTTCAAAACTCTTCAAATGAAAATATGCGAGTCATAACTTGTGGGTAGCAAGTTAGGACGCGTGGGGACAGTTGAGGGGAGGGCAAACCCTGAGATCTGCCAGCAAGTGTTTCTCTTCTTGATTCAAATGAAGGAAAAGATCATGTTATTTCTGCAGCATAAGGCTCCAGATTTTCAGGAATGAAATCTGAGCTGAGCATGTCAACATATTGGTCTGGTCTGTCTTGGAATCTACAGTAGATGGATTTCTTTGTGCTGGGAAACATTAGGAAGGTCAATATTCTTTTCTGATTTTTTTTTTCTTTTAAGAAACGGGTTCATTCTCACACTCTAAAGTGGTGGTATTAGATATCATCTGGATAATACACTCAATGGTCGCACAGAGTTCAGTTTCAAACATAAAGCCCCGGGGCAAACAGCTTTTATGGATTCAGTTACATGTTCTTTATTTCACAGATAATGTTTTTCAACAAATATTCCAAGCCTGGGAGGAAATACAGAAGTGAACAATCAAATCAAATAAAAATATTAGTGATGTTAATTACACTAAGTCCCAAATTGCCAAGAACCCAGAGAGAGATCAGTCTGGGCTTCCCAACCCACCTGGAGTTGTCCCACAGAGGAGGATTCTGTAGAAGCAGCAGGTTAGGCAGAAGCCTCCTGGCAAAGGTGGGTGGTTGGTGACCAAAGTAGTGGGAAAAGCTCTGGGCTGGGGGGTCAGAGGACTTGTCTTCAGAACTGCCCTCTTGCTGATGAGGTGCAATCTGTTCTCCTCCCTGACTTTCACTTTCCTCAAATTCAAAAGATAAAGGTTACCTTAAACTTGGAGGAAAGGACAGGAGTTCTGGAGTCAAGACAGCTGGCAGTCTCCACCTGGCACTGCCACTCACCAGTATATGTGTAACCTTGGACAGTTGTTCTCCTAGCCTCAGGCCCCCACCTCCACCCCCCCACCCCCGTCCCCGGTAAATCAAGGATCAAGGACAATAATACCTTCTTGAATGAGCTACCCTGAAAATGAAAAGGTATAACATTTTTATTTATTTACTTCATTTTTTATTGAGACAGAGTCTCCCTTTGTCACCTTCGGTAGAGTGCTGTGACATCATAGCTCCCAGCAACCTCAGACTCTTGGGCTTGGGGCCATTCCCTTGCCTCAGCCTCCCTAGTAGCTGGGACTATAGACGTTCACCACAACTTTCGGCTATTTTGTTGTTGTTGTTTAGCAGGCCTGGGCTGGGTTTGAACCCACCAGCCTTGGTGCCCTAACCACTGAACTATAGGCACCCAGCCAAAAGGTGTAATTTTTTTTTTTCTTTTTGGTAGAGACAGAGTCTCACTTTATCGCCCTCAGTAGAGTGCTCTGGCGTCACACAGCTCACAGCAACCTCCAACTCCTGGGCTTAGGCGATTCTCTTCCCTCAGCCTCCCGAGTAGCTGGGACTACAGGCGTCTGCCACAACATCCAGATATTTTTCTGTTTTGCAGTTCGGCTGAGGCCAGGTTTGAACCCGCCACCTTCGGTATATGGGGCCAGTGCCCTACTCGATGAGCCACAGGCACCACCCCAAGGTGTAATTTTTTTTTTTTTGAGCCAGAGCCTCAAGCTGTCGCCCTGGGTAGAGTGCAGTGGCATCACAGCTCACAGCAACTTCCAATTCCTGGGCTCAAACGAGTCTCCTGCCTCCGCTTCCCAAGTAGCTGGGACTACAGTCACCTGCCACAATGCCCGGCCATTTTTTGGTTGCAGCTGTCATTGTTGTTTGGCGGGCCCAGGCTGGATTCAAACCAGCCAGCTCAGGTGTACGTGGCTGGCGCCTTAGCCCGTTGAGCCACAGGCGCTGAGCCCCAAGGGGTAATTTTTTTTTTTTTTTTTTTTTGCAGTTTTTGGCCAGGGCTGGGTTTGAACCCACCACCTCTGGCATATGGGGCTGGCGCCCTCCTCACTGAGCCACAGGCGCCGCCCCCAAGGTGTAATGTTTTTAAAGTGCCTGGTGCATAGTAGGCAGCACTCAGGAAACGTCGGTTCTTTTCCTTTTAGTCCCTCTTTCAAAGACTGTAGCCCCAATCCCGTTCCCAGCTCTCAAACACTGTAGCCCCAATCCCGTTCCTTTGTCTACAAAGTCCAGTCCACAGCTTCGAAAAATCCCTGGTTCCCCGTCTCTGTGGGAGTACATACACCTGAATTGCCTCTTTCAGTTTTCCAGATTGCCACTAAAACTTTCTTCCTGGGAAATATTTGCCCCAATTTCTCATCTCTTAAAGAGCCTATCCACACAGTTTTTTTCTTCCCTAACTCTACTTGAACTTCCCTTCCCGAAGGCGGTCGCGCCAACTTTGGAACGAAAGGGACTGCCGGTTCTTCCCCTTGCAAGTCACCAGTGCTGAGACCGCTGGGGGGGACAGACTCCTCTTAGCCTCCCATTTCCGCCCCTCCAGGTGTTTTGTTGCGAGCACAAGATTTAGCGAGTTTTCCCCACGTAAGAAGGGCACAGATGCCTCCCACCTTCCAGTCTCTGGGCTTGAGATTAGTGGATTCAAAAATAGGGTCCCTTGGGCGGTTGGTTTCTCCGTGGTTTGACTATAGTGGCATGGATGGGGGGCTGCTGCTCGGTCGCCCTTCTTTGTAAAAGGAATGCCTTGCTCCCAACTCCTTAATTCCAGGAAGGCTTCAGATAGATATTTATAAAAGTAACATATGTAATTTATATATATTTATAACAGGAATATAACCACATTACAGCAAGTTTGAAAAGTAAAGAAAAGAAAAACTCTCCCTATTCATAATTATAACTCCAGCATACAGACAGTGATAGTATTTTTCTGTTTGTGTGTTCTTTGGTCCTTTACCAAAGTGCAAACACACACAGGCACACACACACACTCACACTTTGTTATACCTTGCTTTCCACAATTATCCTAAACCTCTCTTTCCTTTCTTTCTCTCTTTCTTTCTCTCTTTCTTTCTCTCTTTCTTTCTTTCTCTCTCTCTCTCTCTCTCTCTCTCTCTTTCTTTCTTTCTTTCTTTCTTTCTTTCTGACAGAGTCTCACTTTGTCACCCTCGGTAGAGTGCCGTGGTGTCACACAGCTCACAGCAACCTCCAACTCCTGGGCTTAGGCCATTCTCTACCCTCAGCCTCCCGAGTAGCTGGGACTACAGGCGCCCGCCACAACACCCAGATATTTTTCTGTTTTGCAGTTCGGCCGAGGCCTGGTTTGAACCCACCACCTTCAGTATATGGGGCCGGCGCTCTACTCACTGAGCCACAGGCGCCGCCCTAGTATCACTTATTTTATAGCTTTCTTGTTAGCTTTTTAGGTGGTCTCTAAAGTAGTCTGTTATAAGTAATAGTGCCGTGAACATATGTTAGCATAAAACCTTTTCACTTGGCTTGGTGCCTGTGGTTCAAGCTGCTAAGGTACCAGCCACATACACCTGAGCTGGCGGGTTCGAATCCAGCCTGGACTCACCAAACAACAATGGCGGCTGCAACCAAAAAATAGCCAGGCATTGTGGCGGGCGCCTGTAGTCCCAGCTACTTGGGAGGCGGAAGTAGGAGAATCGCTTGAGCCCAGGAGTTGGAGGTTGCTGTGAGCTGTGATGCCACAGCACTCTACCCAGGGCGACAGCTTGAGGCTCTGTCTCAAAAAAACAAAAAAACCCTTTTCACTTGAACCTCTTACTACTATATTTCCTTAAAGTCATCTTCTAGAAATTGAGATACAGAGTTAATGAATAGGGACATGTTTATGGTTCCATAAATCATGCCGAAATACTTTCCAAAGGGTGGAACCAATATATTCTCTTATACAGTGACTGGGAATGTTGTTTAATCATATCCTTCCTATACTCTTCTTACAAATGTTCATTGTTTTTTTCAAAGTAACTGTTTTGCTTTACTGAGAGAGAAAAAAAATTTTTTTTGAGACAGAGTCTCACTATGTCGCCCTCAGTAGAGTGCTGTTGCGTTACAGCTCACAGCAACTTCAAACTCTTGGCCTTAAACTATTCTCTTGCTTTCAGCCTCCCCAGTAGCTGGGAGTACAGGTGCCCACCACAACGCCTGGCTATTTTTTGTTGCAGTTGTCATTGTTGTTTAGTAGGCCCCGGGCTGGGTTCGAACCTGCCAGCTTCAGTATATGAGGCTGGTGCCATAACCACTGAGCTGTGGGCGCCGAGCCCCGTGAGAGAAATATATTTTTTCTCTAGAGATTTTTTTTTTCTGTTTTTGCATAGCAAGCAAGTCTCTTGAAGTGAGTGATATTTGAATGAAGAAGGAATACTTCCTGCCTAAAAACTGGGAGGTTGTCCAAGGAATGGTGTTAAAGGAGGATGGCAAAGTGGAAGAAGTGAGTGGGAGATGGGTTTGGGAGGGGCTAAATGATGAAGCCCGGCCTCTTGATGTGCTCCAAGCTGTAAGTGGGGGAAAAGTGTATCCGGAAGCAGCTATTTGGACAAATTGAAAGCAAGAGAGGCTGGGTCTAGACATAAAATTAGCATTGAGGATTTAGTGGAGAGATGAAAGAGAAGTGAATTTTAAATAAATTACATAAATGGCAGAGTCTATATCGGGTATGGGGGAGAGGGAATACCCATTCTCACTCTCATTTATTGAGCACCTTCTGTGGGGCCAGGCACTTTTTTTTGCATTTTTTGGCCAGGGCCAAGTTTGAACCCCCCACCTCCGGTATATGGGACCAGCGCCCTACTCCTTGAGCCACAGGCGCCGCCCATGCCCAGGCACTTTTTGCAGGCTATCTCAATGACTCTTCACAGTAATCCAAGGAGGTAGTCTCATTATCCCTAATTATGGAGAGTGAGGAGCAGAGAGCTTCATTTTCATGGCCAAGGCCTCATGTAGCAGAAGTGAGGATTTGCAACTACAATTTCCTACTTCCAGCCTAAGCACCCCCAAGCTAAAGAACGAGATTTGTCCAAGGAAGGAAGAGAAACAGCATTTATCCAGATCATGAAACCCTGGGGTTGGGCGGCACCTGTGGCTCAGTGAGTAGGGCACTGGCCCCATATACCGAGGGTGGCGGGTTCAAACCCGGCCCCGGCCGAACTGCAACAAAAAATAGCTGGGCATTGTGGCAGGCACCTGTGGTCCCAGTCACTGGGGAGGCTGGGGCAAGAGAAACACCCAAGAGCTGGAGGTTGCTGTGAGCTGTGATGCCACCGCACTTTACCGAGGGTGACAAAGTGAAACTCTGTCTCTAAAAAAAAAGAAAGAAAGAAAGAAACCCTGGAGTGTAAGCCTAGGTAGAAAAAGACCAGAGCCACTACTGGCCCATATCCCAACATTCTTTTGGGAGTGGGGGCTGGTGGCTGCCAGAATCACAGCCTGAATCTGAATGGATTGTCCCTGAAGGGTGCTGAGCAAGACCTAACAAGGATTCTGATTTTTAAATCCTCAGTTGTTTGAAGGCCTGGTGTCTCACAGCTTTGCCACTGCCTCATTCAGGATGCCAACTCCTCTTAGGACCAGCATAGCAAATGTGAGATTGCAAGGATTTCTGTTTGCCTAAACATGCTTTACTGTCCCCTAGATCAATGAAAGAATGTGTCTCCTGCTCAATTTCAAGTGCCTCCTCTCTCTTCCAATTAAAGTGGAAACTCTGCCGGGCTTAGAGGGTTTGTGGCAGACAAAGCCACAGTTAAGGTTTCAAAAGCACTTGCCTCCTAAACCCTCATTTCAACTCCTCATTATTTCCCTAAAAAAATATCCTTGGGTTTAAAACATAGCTTGTGTTTGGTCACCAACTGAAATGTGTCCCGATTTCACCACTTTCTACTCTGCATCTAGTCTTTCAGAGCATGGGCTGGGTGGCACACATCACGGAGATTTGAGTCACAGAGGCTAGATGTGGAACCAGGGACATGTTTCAGCCTGGCTGGTTTCAAGGCCTGGGTTTCCAGAACCTCTACACTCACTCAGCAAGGAAGAAAACTCAGCTGGCCTGTTTTCTTCAGAGACCAAGCTTTCAGGTAAAACAATAGTTAGAAGAACAGCTAATTATTATGACCTTCATATTCTCATTCTTTAGCTTTCCTATACATATAGACATGAATCTGGAAGGAAATACTACAAATATTAGCATCAACCTGTCATGTTCCTTCCTAGTGGTATGATAGCACTTTTTTTTTTTTTTTTGAGACAGAACCTCAAGCTGTCACCCTGGATAGAGTGCCGTGGCATCACAGCTCACAGCAACCTCCAATTCCTGGGCTCAAGCAAGTCTCTTGCCTCTGCCTCCCAAGTAGCTGGGACTACGGGTGTCCGCCACAACGCCCGGCCATTTTTTGGTTGCAGCTGTCATTGTTGTTTGGTGGGCCCGGGCTGGATTCCAACCTGCCAGCTCAGGTGTACGTGGCTGGCACCTTAGCCCGTTGAGTCACAGGCGCCGAGCCGGTATGATAGAACATTTTAAGAATTTTTTCATTATCCCATAATACTTTCCTGTGTTTTCCAAAAGTTTCTATAACAAGAATTATTTGCCTTGAAGGGGTAAGGGGGAAACTTCCACTTTACTCCAAAGTTCACTGTAAGATCAACTCACAATTAAAGCAGACTAAGATAAAGATTTCACTGGCATGGTGGCTCACGCCTGTAATTTTACCACTCTGGGAGGCCAAGGTGGGCAGATTGCCTGAGCTCAGGAGTTCAAAACTAGCCTGAGCAAGCGCTAGACACCCCCCCTCCCCCATCTCTAAAAATAACCAGGTATTGTGGCAGGTGCCTGTAGTCCCAGCTACTGGGGAGGCTGAAGCAAGGGATTCGCTTGTGCCCAAGAGTTTGAGGTTGCTGTGAACTATGATGACACAGCACTCTACCAAGGGCAACAAAGGGAGACCCTGTCTCAGAAAAAGGAGAGAGAGAGAGAAAGATTTATTTATTGTGCCCACAGCGGGAGAATCACAGAATGATTATCCAATATGCCAGTGGGATTCACATATTTCTAAACCTGCTTTTTAGAGTGAAAGGGGAGCTGAGGTAGTTCTGCTTAAGGATAATAATCGTTTGCTAGGGAAGATGAATGGATGGAGGAAACACATTGACTTGCAAATGAGTCTCTTAGCAAATTAAATTAACCTGAGAGACAAGTATTATATTTAGAATGATTTGGGCCACGTCCGGTGGCATTCTGGATCTTTTTTTTTTTTTTTTCCCTGTAATATACTTAATTGACCAGGAGGGGAGCGGGAAGTCAGTTGTTCTCTTGGATGGACCAGTCAGGTTTATGCAGATGGAGGGAAAAACTCTTCAAAGGACCTGTTAATCTCTAAGGGAAAATACCAAGGAGTCATATTTTGGGGTGAAATTTCCTGAGTTCCCTCTGCTTTGCTCTTTGGAAAAAAAGTAGGAAAACAGTAAAAGTCATTTATTTGAAATGCATCTTATTTAGGACCATTATTGTGATCAATCGCCTAGCAAGTATTTTGAGCACGTAAAATGTGCTGGCCTAGGGTGGCGCCTATGCCTCAAAGGAGTAGGGTGCCGGCCCCATATACCGGAGATGGCGGGTTCAAACCCGGCCCTGGCCAAAAACTGCAAAAAAGGAAATGTGGGGCGGCGCCTGTGGCTCAAAGGAGTAGGGCGCCGGCCCCCTGTGCTGGAGGTGGCGGGTTCAAACCCAGCCCCGGCCAAAAACAGCAAAAAGAAAAAAAGAAAGAAAATGTGTTGGCCTGGAGCTGGGCGCCTGAGTGTGGGAGGTGAGGACATGCAAAGAAAAAGAAACGACCATTTATTGACGGCCTGTTTTTCACCAGGTATATTGTAGATGTTGACATCATTTCATCCTCTGACAATCCTAGGAGGTAGGTGTCCCCTCTATTGTACAGGTGAGGAAACAGGCCATATATAAAGTTAGCAGAGATGCTAGGTCCAGAAGGCCGGTCTGGCCTCCTTCAGAGCTTCTGCTCACTTATACATCATTTCTTACACACGCAACATTATTCTTGGGCTTTTAACCTTTGATCCAGTTAGAGAGATAAGACAAATAAAAAACAAATAGAGAATGGCGTCTGTGGCTCAAAGGTGTAGGGCACCAGCCCCATATGCCAGAGGTGGTGGGTTCAAACCAAGCCCTGGTCAAAAAATAAAAATAGAGGCAATGTCTGGTTTAGGGATTACATGACAGGCAGAAGTCTCTCCTGCATCCCAGCTGGAAATTCCACCTCTTAGGCATTTAGAAGGCTGTCCTGGGCTGCAGGAAACTTGGCCTTTATTTACGCCAGCTTTGCTTCTGGGGTTTTCGTGTTCTGTGGGAGGCTGGGATCCTCCATTGCTGTGCTAAATCCTTGGATTGCAAATCTAGGATTCCCACCACTCCGCCTTTAACAACTAACCCGGGATTCTCAAACTTTAACGCACATTGGAATCACCTAGGGATTCATTAAGATGCAGACTCTGAATGAGTGGGTGTCAAGGTGGGAACTGAGATTCTGCATTTCTAAGTAGCCCCCAGGCAATGTTCATGAGGCTAATTGAGCATCTGGTAGCAGACGCTAAGGAGTTAAGTGAGTTGACCCGGCCGCTATCCTGCCCCAGGCAAAGTGCTGAGCTGCTCCTGGTCTCCCCTTGGGCCACAGGAAGAGCCCTCGGCCCTGAACTGCCCCTGGGAAGGACTGCCAGTCACTGAGCCTCAACCCACTGACAGGGCAGGGACTGTCCAGGCTTGGCTGGGCACTGACACGGCAGCCCTGTC
>CAUYON010044026.1:0-10619 GCA_963573935.1 Arctocebus calabarensis
GCTGGTTTCATATACAATCTGAAATGTTTTCATCAAACTGATTAACATAGCCTTCATGGCATTTTCTTAGTTATTGTATGAAGACAATTGTATTCTGCATTTAGTAAGTTTCTTTTCTGAGCCACCACTAAGGAAGTGGGAAGGTGGTGTGGTTCGGAGACCCAAGGAATAAATAGGGTCCAGCAAACCTGGCTGCTAGTCCCCACATGACCGCAGCATCTTGCTCACATCTCGCAGAACCGTAGGCCATGAATGGAGATGCAAGCAGGTCATGTTTTCTAGACCTTTGCCTCAGAGGAGCAAGTGATTATCATCTCCCTTGTACAGATGAGGCAAGAGTTGCTCAGGGAGAGTAAACAAAGCAGTCAAACAGGAGGAAGCGAGGATGAGCGAGAGGAGCGAACCCAGGCTCCTCATGTCACGGCCTTGCTTCTGGTGTCTCTGTTTCCCGTCTCTGGGTGCAGCCTGGGTTTGCCAAGCACTGACTGAGCGCAGCGTTTAGACGGGCTGAGAAGCGCAGTGTGGAGAACTCACGTTTCTAGGGCGCTCTGCAGTTCGCAGTGCTTTCTTCTGCCTCCTTTTACGCTGCTGGTGACTCCGTGAGTTGGCTAAGCAGGGAGGTTCCTTATCCACCTTTCACAGGTGGGTCAATGGCTCCTCAAGGTCATGTCTCTAGGAAGAGTCAGAAGCAGGACTCACCCTCCTGCCTTCTAAGACAAATAACGCAGAGTTGACTCTGGGTGTCATTCATTTTAATGACAGGCAGAGAGTTGTCAGCATCACAGTGTGGTAAAAATAGACGTTTAGCTGTCAGGGCAGGGAAGTTCTTGGTAGCAAACAAACTGAGCTCACCAAAATGTTCTTGTGGGCAGGCTTGGTGGCCATGGCCTTTAGGGAAGCCTTGGCAGGCCTCACTGACACCGAGTCTGGCTTTCCCTGGGGAGCTACCTCTTAGCCCCCGTGCCAGATGCAGGCACTGCCTTACAGGATGTGGGTTACAGAGATTTCTCCTGAGGTGTGGGGACCACCATCCAGGAGCACAGACATCCCTGGTGAGGGGCCAGACCGCGTGCCCCACAATAGCCAGTGTGCTGTGGCTTGGGCACCCAAGAAGAGAGAGTCTGGCAAGTCTGGGGCTCCTGTGACCCTGCCCGCTCTTCTGAGAGATAAGGGACGCAGACAGCGAGAGAGGAGGAAAGAGTAAAGCAGCAAAGCCAAAAGGAAAAGCTCCATTTTAATTTGCTTCAAAATAACGTATAATCTACTACTGCCCCAAGATTTGGTATGGATTGTAATTTACCCCACGTATATACACATGTATGTGTGCTTGGAATGGAGGTAAATGGAGAATAAGGGAAACTGCAGAGAAAGTGAGCTGGTCTCACTTGGCCATTTGATACTCACTACTACGCATAGAAACACAGCCCCTTCTTCTTTCTAAGGGACACAAAATGTGTTTGTATTTAGATGTACCACTAGTGATTTATGTTGTTTTGTTCTGAATATTTTTCCTGTTGTAAATATCTGGCTGAAGAGAGCCTAGGAAGGTGGACATTTGTCCCACTTCAAATAAACCTGTCAAACCAGTGTCGCCCTTGGCTTTCTAAAGTCCTTGCTCCTTGAAGAACTCCATAAATCACATGCATCCTCTTCCCAGAAGAATACAAGCTTTCACTAATTTAACTTATAACTTTAGGTGACTTATAAATCCCCAGAGCCTATCCTTTGACTTTAGAGTTAATAACTTTTTCATTAAAAAAAATTAGAAACTAATATTTTATGGACTACATTTTTCTTTATTAATTCATTTGAAATGATTAGAGTTAAAATGTAGGTGTATAGCCAGTGTCATAAAAAAGTCTGATTTATATGCCATTTCCTAGCCTGTAACATTTATATTTTAAATATATACTCATCACATATTCACTTATAATTTTATAGCCTTTTTTTTAAAAGATATAGTATATACCATATATATAGCAATGTAGTTTGTATCCAGTAACACTTGTATAATACTTGGTATGAGGAAGAAAATGTGCCTTCACTGTTAAATTAATTTTGATTTTATGTAGACAATGGAATATAAAGTAATACTTTAATATATACAATGGCTCATATGCCATCAATAAGATCTCATCCTCCAGACTTGTGAATTCTTGGAAAAAATTACTTCCACATGTTCCTAAAAGTACTTAAGATTTTTGACTGGTTGGTGGTCCATTGACTCTAAATATCTGACCTGTCAAAATGCCATCTTTAAATTCCAGTGATGCATAGAAGCTTGGAATTAGCCAGGGTTGAATTTATTACAGAACAAAGAGAGGTGATGATTAACACACCCATGTGAGCAGTAGGGGGGAGAATAATCCTTGAATGGATTAGATGCCATGATCCTAAAAGCACATTCTCTGAGTGTTGGGTCCTTGCCCAGGAATGGGGAGAGGCCAAACATTGATGCCTTTTAAATGACAGGGTGTCTGTCTGCATGGGACTCTGGTCAGAGAGTTGGGGTTCAGTTAGGAAAACACCTGTTTTCCCTCCTCTGATCTATCCTCCAAGGGACTGAGACCCGCTGTGTGCAGGAACTCTCATGACGCACTGCCCACCCAATTAGTGTTTGGGCGACTATCAATCTGCCTGTCTAGGTGGACATTAACATTGATGTGTAAACACATGGGACTTAATTTTTTAACTACTAACCAGAATTAACTTATAATTTGGGGAGAGTCTAATAGGCTAATGTAGATAGATGCTGCCAAGAAGAGGAAGAGAACTATGACACCCAAAGCCACTCAACTGAGTCACAGACAGGCATTCTCTATGCACCCACAATTTCTGGTAGGTTCTGAGCACTCCCAGAATCTGTTTCCAGAGAAATTTATCTTTGCGAGAATAGTCTGTAAACAGAGTACTAAACTCATTTTGTAATTGATTTTCCCATTATTCTCTCTTTCCCCTGCCATATATTACAAGCATTAGAAAAGTATGGTTTTTAAACTAGCATTATGTAATAGCAATGGTGGAGAGCGACTCTCTGAGAAGAGAGGTCTGACAGAGGACACCATCCTGAGAAGGAAAGAGACCATCATGGGAAAGTCATTTAGGCCCCCGTTCCCAGAGAGGAGTGCTTGAATCGCAAGCCCAGGTGCTCAGGAAATCTCCTGTCACTCTGAGATGGGCTGGAACATGGTGCCATGTTCAAAGCTTCTAAATACAGTTCAGGCTGGGTCATCATGACAGATGCTGTACTGGCACCACTGCGGGAATTGAAGTGGGAACTCTGACAGTGCTTAAATGTCCTGGCCCCAGGGCTCAAAGTCTTCCTATGCTGAGAGGGGCAGAGATAGTGCGGGGCATATGGGGAGGAGGGTAGAAGGAACTTTGGCAGGGAAATCCTGCTGTCTCGGTGACACTACGACTCCTTCAGAAGGCAGAGGATTCCCAACAACACACCAGCTATTTTAGAAGCTGTCAGTTTCTGAACTGCTGACACACTTGAAGGACACTGTCTCTTCAAGGGTCACTGTGACCCTTCAAGGTAGGTAGGCCTGGGGTAAAAACAGAGGCATGCTGATAGCCAGGGTATTGGCTGAGGGACCTGTGGAATCAAGTGCCCTGGTCAGGATGACTCAAGTAGTCAAGAATGGAGTTGAGAATAACATGTTGACTTTGGGATTCCCAAATCGGCCTTCTTCATAGAGGGCAGTGTAAAGGCAATTCCTTACCCTATCCTCTTCCTGACCACCACCAAAAATCCACACTAGGGTTCATGTCCTTGGATGACTCATTCTCTTTTTATAAAAGATTTGTGAGGAAAAAGAGAAAAAGACAACAGAGATCTGGGAGGTAGGCTTTTCCTGGAGTGTCTGGGGACTTGGAATGTGAAGGTGGCATTCTGAATTTTGCAAGGATCTTAAACTGGGATAGGTGGGCGAGTTGTGACTATAAACACAACTATTGATACAATTACTCCAGTGTATTCTTTCCATTCTCAATGCTTGCCTTGTGCTCCCAAAGTGGACTCCTTTTACCATGAAAACATTTGATTTTAGCGTTCCTAAAAGTGGTATGAGATGGTGGGTGAGTTCAGGTTTTAAAGTAATAGAGATCCAGATCCAATTCCTTCTCTGTAATACCTCTGGGCAGGTGGCGCTGAGCACACCCCCTTGTCTAAGTCTCAGTGACGCACTTGTAAGATAGGGTTAAGACGCCCACTTGTCAGGTCTCCTGTTCAACTCCCTGGGACTTGATCTTTTCTGGGCACTAGATCTTTTCTGCCTTCCCTGTGTATTTTCCTTACCTTGGGCCTTACAGAGGCTGAATGCTCTTGACCAGGCTGTCCACCTGGAGTCAGGGCTCTCTGCAGCTTCCAGCCCTGTCCTATCTGTCCCACCTCCCACCCGTGGAGCAGTGCCGCGTCTTCATCCTCAGCTGCTCTCTGCTGCTTGGTGCTCAAAGCTAATGTGTGTTCCCTGGTCCCCTTCCTTTCCTGCAGGCCCAACACACCTCTTTTCTTGGTGTTCTGCCTTTGTTTCTCTTCTTCCAGACCCGGTCACTTTCCTTCTCAGCGTGCCAGGCCTTGCTGACTGGGAGAGCATCTCTTCAGTAGACCCGTGTGAAAACGGTCTTTCTTATTTGGCATTTTGATCGTTTCTTTGCTTTCTCTCCCTTTGCCTTTTCACCACGTCTCCTAACACCATTCAGTTTTGATAGTTTTTATTCTAGAACCTGAAGTGTTTTGTTTCCCATGTGATCTTTTCCCATGGTACATTTATGTTTTCTTCATTGAGATTTGCATTTCTCTATTTGAAAGGACACAAAATCTTCTTTCTTTCTCTCAGATGTAGAGAGGGACGTGATTGGGGAAAAACCCAACTCTATGGCCATGCTTCTTTCCAAACGAATTTTTTTTTTTGACACAGAGTCTCACTTTGTCACCCTGGTTAGAGTGCCATGGAGTCACAGCTCACAGCAACCTCCAACTTTCGGACTTAAGCAATTCTCTTGCTTCAGCCTCCCAAGTAGCTGGGACTATAGTCACCTGCCACAATGCCCAGCTATTTTTTTTTGTTGCAGTTGTCATTGTATAGCTGGCTTGGGCCTAGTTCAAACCTGCCAGCCTGGTTGCATGTGGCTGGTGCCCTACCCACTGAGCTACAGGCACCGAGCCCAAATGATAGAGGACTTAACATTAAATATGCTGTTGCTGTATGCCGGGGCTTTGTGGAGAACCAGGGGTCTTTCTATTATCCCCAGTTTTTTTATTTTTTATTTTTTTAATTTATTTTTGTATTAAGTCATTTGTATATAGATCATACATACATTTATGCCATTATGTATTATCCCCACTTTAGATGAGCAAATTAGCTCAGATAGGTTAAATCACGTGCCCAGTCAAACATTGGCACCTGTGTGATTCTAAGGAGGGCCTGTGATCTTCCCCTACCTCACAGTGTCACTGGCAACCCCACTTCACTGTGGTCAGCAGGGCACTGGACAGGTGGGGGAGCTGGTGAGCACAGCACCTGTCTGTACAGGCGTCGATCTGATCCCTAAGGAGAGTGTCTCTGCCTCTCTGAGCACATAAGCTTGAGCATCTGTGGAAGGGCTTGATCCTTTCCCTGTTTTGTCTTCATGACCCAAAGCACATTCTCTTTTTAGATTCACATGGAGAAGAGGTAGTACTGGAGTATTTTTTAGGTGCCTGGCTATGACTGATACTCACAAAAGTAAGTGACCTTGCTGAGTTCATTTGAATCCCCTGAAAGATTTGCCAATCAGTGCAACACAGCTCATGGTCATGGAAGGAAGACTGGTAGGATTCCAATAGTTCAGGTTAAGATGTCAGGACATGCCCTGGGATTTAATAGAGATTTTATTGGGAACATGGCATGCAATTAAGATACCGCTTTACTAGAGATATATTTGTCTCCTGGAAGAAGATCAGAAGAATAGCATTCATGGTTCTTCCATCTCCAGCCTGCCTCCCAGCTCTCCTCCAGCAATGTCTTGTCTCTTGCTTTGCTAAACATACAGCATTTCATTTATTCATTCAATGAAGGTAATATTTTATGAGTGCATAATAGGTGTCAGATACTTCCAGCTGCTGAAAAATGAGGTATGACAATTAAGGTTATGAACTCACCCTAGAGAAAGTGCTACATACCTCATTGCTGAATATCACTACAGTCACCTTAGAAGAATTCCTTTTGGGAAGTTACACACAAATGCCAACACCTAGTCCACCCTTCTAAGCACTTTTGGGACTCTTTCTGCAAAAAGCACTTTGAGACTCTTTCTGTAAAGAGCTGTCATCATATTACCCTTCATGTCTTGCATGTCATCAAAATGTCTTTCTTTCAATATTTCCATTACCCTTGGGTAAAGAAAAAAGTCATTGGTGGCAAAATCAGGTGAGTAGAGAGGATGTTTCAATACAATTATTTATTTACTGGCTAAAAATTCCCTCATAGACAGTGCTGTGTGAGTTGGTGCATTGTCCTGATTCAAGAGCCATGAGTTGTTGCCCAAGATTTTCAGTTAATATTTTCCTGTTTCACTATCAGTGTTTTCTTGGTCTACTATGCTTTTCACAGATAACCAATGATTGTGACACATACTTTGATGAATTTTTGCAATGGTTTCATCAGTTCTGCTCATTTTTGGCCACCTTGACCTTGCTTCATCAGTGGTGCCTTCTTTCCCCTCAGAAAAACATTGAATTCATTTGTACAGTGCTGTTTTCTTTGCAGGATTATCCCCATAAGCTTGGATCAACATGCCCCTGATTTGACTTCCACTTTAGACAAATTTGACAAGAAATTTACAAATGTTTATTTGTTGCTCTAATTCAAACTCCAACATGCCTGTGACGGCACACAAAAACACACAATAACAATAATGAACACCACTCAGCAAGACACCTCCACACATCAACATGAATACAACTGTTAGACACTGATATGCAAAGTTATAAAACCTTATCGAGTTGTTTGTATAGTGCTGCCAATGTAAGCACACGGTGGGAAACTCTCAGACTTTATTGTACAAGAGAAATAACACAGATAGGTCTGGATTACACAGATTGCTATTCTCTAAACATGTCTGTTGTTTTTACTATCATGCCTCTGCAACAAACTTCCCTTTTCCTAGAAGATTCTTCTTCTCCTTCCCCATCTCTGCCTTTGTATCTGCACACATCTCTTCAAGGGTCCAGAAAGGACTCCTGGACTGGATCAGTCTCCTCTGATCTTGAATTCCCATAGAATATTGTCGCTATTTCTTTTAATAATAGTACGTGAAAATTAGCTTTTATATATTCAAATATTTTTCCAGTGATAAGGTACTTATGTAAATACACATACATATGCACCTTGTTAGTGGTCCATAAAAGTTTTGCAAAGTAGCTATTAATCATCTTGGAAATGATACAACTAAAGCTTCAGGAGGTTAAGGGACTTGCTCAAGGTTAGATAGAGAGAGAAAGGGTGAGCTCTAAAACTCAGTCTTTTGTATACCAAGCTCCAGTGTTCTATGTGCCATCTCTGATTTCAACTATTCATATGTCATGGCACCATCACATATGCCTGCCATCTTTTTATTAGACATTTATGGACCTATCCTGTCTCCTTAAAGGATTTTGTAACTTTCTTATTCAATACTGTGCACTTTACTGCACCTAGTACATTGCCAGGCCCTGACTAGAAAATGAATAATTATTTGCTGAACAAAATAAATGATCAGTTGAGCAGATGAATTCAGAAGGTTACTAGAGAGGTTGTTACAGAGTTGTCAATCATGTACCTCCAGTATTCACTAAACAGGATGATTCTTTATGTTTGCGCAGTGGGTTGGGTAGATTTTAAAGTTGGTGTAGCTGGTGGTCTCCCGGTATCATTTGAAGGACATTATATGTTTCTGGCTCTGCTGAAGTGTCTATTCTACTTACATACTTGAAATTTCCACCTCTAGGGTCCCTGTCTCCAGAATTCATAGTTAAATTATAATATTTTTTGGAAATTGGCTGCCTAGTTCTTCCTTGTTAGCACATCACTGTGAATTTGTTTATTTATTGGTGTTCAGTGGGAATGTTCTAGCAAGGTATAAGGAAAGTGCTTTCAGGGCCTTTGGAGGAAGGCCCACTTTTCATTTCATGAAAATTAAAAGACCAGGATGGCAGATATGCAATGGTGTTATGACAGCGGCGTGTGTTGGGGCCAGGTAGGGGGGTGGGAGGTTGGAAGTAGTGGTTGCAAAGAACAAATAAGCACTGACTTGGAGACAAGTTAATGTGTTACTTCACCCAGGAAAAGTGCCCAGAGCCTCAGGGAAGGGCCTGTGTTGACAGCAGCTCATCTAAAATTGACTGGTAAATCTGGAAGACCACCCAAGGGAATTAGAATCAAGTTTTGGAGGATCTTCGGTGCAAGAGGTCTTTAGGCTGGATATTGTCATGTGGTTTGTGGCCAATTTTTGATGATTTCTTTTATGGATTATCTGTGCGTTCATTAGTAACATTTTCTGAACCAGAAGTTGGTGGTCTCCCAAATATTAATTTTTTAGGAACGATAAAATAAAATATTTGAAATTTGGACTGTTTTAGAACATCTAGGACTCATGTTTAGTCCTTAATTTTTATTGTTCTTCCTGATACACTTGGTCATTGGCATAGATCTTATATATTAATTTGAAACTTTACTGGTTTATAAAGTGCTTTCATATACACAGTTATCAGCCAAATTTTCCTCAAGCATAGTTGTTCATAGGACTATCAGAAACTCTGGGGTCCTGAACTCTGACCTGAGTTAAGCCTAAATAAACCAGACTGCACAGGGAGGAGCTGCTTCAGTTGCCTTTTTCTGTCTTTTGATGCTGTGAAAGATTTCTCAAAGTCCAGAACATCTTCCAAGTGCCCTTTAATAATTCTTTTTGGCTATAATTGGGTTTTAGCCTTCATATGAAAGCTATAAATTAGCTTCATATTAGGGCTGAGTACATTGGATACTTTTTTTTACATGGTTAATAATATTATTTACTGGTGACGTACAAATATTACCTCTGCATTTAGAATAAAAGTTTTATATGTGGTTTTTAGTTTTTGTTTAATATATTTTTGGGAGACACAACTCTGCAAAGTTCAAGAATAAAATATATAATGGTAGTTCCTATTCTTAAGTGAGAATAAAGAAATAGGTAAATATCCTTAGATTTTTCTTCTTTTATTGAGCTTAATATCTAACAATTTGTAGTGCAAGAATACTAACCAAATAGAAAATATAAGAGGAAAAATTAGCCCACTGAGAACATCTTTAACAATAATTCTCACAATATGTAAAACTAACCAAAAATGGCCAGGACCCAGGTAAAAAAAATGACCATAGAATTATGCTGAGAGGACACAAAATAAAACAATTCTTCACAAAAAAACTCAATATTTCAATTATGTCCAAATTAATCTACACATTTAAATATATCCTATTCAAGATCCCATTTTTTAAAAAGAAAATATGATATCATGCTTTTAAATTTCACCTGAAAGAATAAATGTATGAATAAGAAAAAATAAGTATGTGAATAAGAGTAAATCAGCCTGGATAACATACAAAATGAAAACAAAAACAATGAATGTCTCCTTGATCTTCACTCTATCCCTTCCGCATTGAATAGCAGCAATACAGCGTGGACAATAAACCCAACCAAAGGAAGGCTGGCCTTGCTGCCATCTCCTGGTCAGTGTCCCTTCAGGCAAGCTGTGCTACCCAGAGATGATGAAAGGACTTCATTCTTGATGAATATAGCAAGTACCGGAGTCAACCAACCCCAAAGCCCATCTACACATACATCTATATATGGTTATGGTCAGGAAATAGGAGCTACCTTAAACAATTTGGGTAAAGAGTTTTTTAATAGAGGGAACTAAAGAATTCCACAGACAACCTTCAGAATGGGAGAAGAGTTTTGTAAGTTATGCTTCTGACAAAGATCTGATAACTAGAATCTACAGAGAACTCAAACTAATCAATAAGAAAATAAAAAAGAACCCTATTTCTATGTGGGCAAGAGACTTGAACAGAAACTTCTCTGATGAAGACAGGCACATGACTTACAAACACATGAAAACATGCTCATCATCCTTAATCATCAGATAAATGAAAATCAAAACCACTTTGAGATATCATCTAACTCCAGTAAGATTAGCCCACATCACAAAATCCCAGAACTACAGATGTTGGCGAGGATGCAGAGAGAAGGGAAAGCTTCTGCACTGCTGGTGGGAATGCAAGCTAATATGACCTTTTTGGAAGGAAGTTTGGAGAACACTCAAGGAATTAAAAGTAGACCTACAGTTCAATCCTGCAATTCCTCTACTAGGTATATACTCAGATGGTCAAAAATTATTTTACAACAAAGACATCTGCACCAGAATGTTTAATGCAGCCCAATTCATGATAGCCAAGACATGGAAATAGCCTATGTGACCATCGACCCATGAATGGATTAACAAATGGTGGTATATGTACACCATGGAATACTATGCAGCTATAAAAAAGGAGACTTCACATCCTTTATGTTTATCTGGATGGAGTTGGAACATATTCTTTTTAGTAAAGCATCCCTAA
>CAUYON010044027.1:0-39234 GCA_963573935.1 Arctocebus calabarensis
GCAGCAGGGCTGCCCGGGACTCCGTGCTTCTCAGTAGCGTCCCTTTCTGATAGGTAAGCTCTGAGTTCCATGCTTCAGTGGAGTTTTCTCTGATTAGAGCTTGTGGGATGGGACCTGCTGTCCTCCCTGTGGGAGGGGCCGGCTGCCCCTCCGCCACACAGGGGGAAACAGTCTGCACCCGTTTCCAGTTAAGAATTCTATTTCGAATGCTGCCAATCCTCCCGATCTCTGTGTCTCACCAGTTGCCCATCCACTCCAATAGTTCACACGGGGAAAGATCCAGAGCTCCCACCCTCTCACCTGCTGACCTGGGAGAGATGGACTATAGGACCGTCTCCGCCGCCATCTTCCTCCGCCTCAAGAGGCCTGTATTTTTTTTTCTCTAAAGCAGCAGTTCTCAACCTGTGGGTCATGACCCACAGGAACTATATTAAAGGGTTGCAGCATTAGGAAGGTTGAGAACCACTGCTCTAAAGAGAAATGATATTACTAATTATATGATATTCTCAATTCAAGTGCAGGGCTACCAGCTTGCACTTAATCTCGCTGATGCTTTATCTATATCTCCATTTCCTTTTGCCAAAAATCTTGGTTCTCAGTGGAACAAAATAATCACTCTTTTACTTTATCCCATAATACACACACAGTAGTCTCAGAAAACCTCACTGGCACAATCACCAAAAGTATTTTAGTTCTTTTTGTCTTTAATGAGTATATTCTACTAGAGATATACAAATTTCTGATATACATATTACTCAAAATGTGATATCATTTCCAAATTTCCTATATCCAAAACTATTGATTTGTAAAGTATTTAAATACTTATTTCTAGTTTTTCTTTATGAAGTGGGAAAGAAATTACAAATAGGAATCACTGTGGGATTTATTAAAGTAAATACCTTAGAGTATCATAGTTAGATCCTTGACATGTCATTACCTGCTCTTTCTTCTTAGACCTGGCTCACGGTTTCACTAATCATTCAATAAATGCCTAGTTAATAGAAATTAGATAAGCAGTACAAAGAATTTAACATATGTTGAATGTCTACTATGTGTGAAGTATCATGGTAAGTGCCTTATGTACATTATCTCATATAATTCCATTTTGAAATATACATTATTCTGTAACTAATTTTCAAATGAAGCAAATGGGGTTTAGGGAGTATTCTTTGTCCAAAGTCACAAAGACATTAAGTGGAGAAGCCAGAATAAACATATAAGTTCTGTTTTGCTCTGTCACAGATAAGGTACAGTCTTTGTTCTGAAGGGGTTAACGGGACTTGAGACAGGGGAATAACAAAGTGCAACTTTGTTCAGGCAAAAGAGGCATTAAATTGATGGGGCATCATAAAAGAAGTGGCACTTCCCCTGATTTTCAAGAAATAATAGAATTCTACTGGATAGAGAGGGAGTGTGTTCCATGTCAAAAATTGGGGATAAACAAATTTCTGTAAGTAATGGATTCTTAAAATAGTAAATAGTCTGGTTGGGCCAAAGTTTAGCTTAAAACAGGGAAATAGAGATAAAAATGAAACTATTGCTTGGAATAGCAGTTGGGATTGGAATGACATTCTGAGGGTTTGAGCAGGAGTAAAACATGATGGGCACTGGGAAGTCTCCATCTAACTCAAATCCTGCTCCATTGAGAACCTCAAGACAAGACTCACCTTCATGGGTCCACAGATCTCACTAGTTGACTGCAAATCTTGTAGGAATTTTTCAGTAAAGATGCATTTTCTCTGATGTTTTGATACTTGGAGTTTTGCCAAATTAAATCTCCCAGTTGAGAGATACAGAGTATTTCCACAAATCATGGCACTGAATGGGCAGAGGTTGTACTGGAATTCTCAAATGTGAAAAATGAAGGCTGACTCTAACTGGACATACTTAATCTGCTTGTTGAACCTTTGAATCAAGTAAATCTTAAAATAGTGTGACATCTCATTGATTTCTTGTAATAGCTCTGCTAAAATAGATGTTTATCTATTTAACTACTTTAATAATTTAGGATTGGGAATAACAGGAAAAATATCACAATTAAAGAGATTTTTTTTAAGTTGAGTTCATATTAGGGAAGGATTTTTTACCATAGAAATAGGTTATACCTAAATTCTATATAATAGACTCCTAGTTTAGCTAATTAGCTTAAAATCTTCCCTTTGCTCAGAATTAAAGTTTAGAAATAACCACTTCACCTGCAATTCTTATATAGCTCTCTCAGAGGTATTTTTAACATAATGAATTAAATCTCCCCATTATCCCATTTTTATAAGAAAATGTAAGATTGCATAATTCATGATAACTAAACTTTGTTTTAAAATATGACATTTCCTATCTTAATTGTCTTTCCACTCCATAATGTATAAAGCAAACATGGCTGAGCTCTGTGAAATCTATTAGTTATGGATCTTTGCGACCTATGGTAGGACTAGGTAAGAAGTGTATTCTCAGTATTCTTACTTTTCTTTCTCTCTCTCTCTCCCCACCCCCTTTTCCTCTTTATTCTTTTTCTCCCTTTATTGTAATAGCTTGAATAGTTTCCTGGCAGGTGGGAGAACAGAATCTTAAGTAGAAATAGGGTACGGATTTCAATTTTAAACCTAAGTAGAAAATGTTTGCTGAACACATCTTTTCAAAATACACATTTTTGCAGAAATAGTTTATTAAATTATTATCAATGTCATGTTTATAGAATGAAACTACACACAGATACCGTTTTAATGCCTTTAGCACTATACTGCAAAGTACAGTGCAGAAATAAATCCTCTATTTAGATGGGTCAGTGATTCCAGACTCAGTGTTCCTCATAGAAGATTTTTATCTGAGTTACCCTAATAATTACTGTCACTTAGCAGTAAGGTTAACTTTGATTGCCCCTATAAACTTAAATGTTTCATTTTGTGCTAGTACAGACCCAGTCAAAGCCCATATAAACCGAAGATATGTGTTTAGGTTATAGTTATGCACCATACCCTTGACTGTACTTTAAAATTACCTGAGGGGATTTTAAAAATATATCAATGCATAGACCCTATACCCAGAGAGTAAAATTTAATTGGTGTGGCTACAAGGCTGCAACAGTGGCACAAATCCAGGGAGCACGATTTACTGAGAACCTATTCATCCCCCTGGCCTTCCAGCCTCCTGGAGCTCAACTTGGCTGTATTTAATGTGAATGGTACCCGCCACACTTGTGCAAATTTGGAAACTCTAGGCCTAGAACCGGAGTACATCCAGTTTCAGAAGTTCCCCAGGTGTTATACCACATAACAGCATACTTGAGAGCCACTGGGATGTAATGAAGCTTAGATTAAGAGCACAGATTAAAGAGCCATGGAGAAATGGATTCAAAATATAGCTCTACTGCTTTCTGTAATAGCTATGTGACCTTAGGAAAGTTGTTAACCTCTTGGAACCTCAATTTCTTCCTAAATAAAATAGTAATAATAATACTTACCTCATGAGACTGTGTAAAAGAAAAAAGAAGGTGGACAAAGTAAAAAGCTTGACCCAAAATTAATGCTCAATGAGCCACTGTTACTATTTTACCTGTTAAAGCAAGATTTCTGTGTTATTCTAGGTTCCTTCAGTGCCGAGTTACAGAAATCTAACACAAGATCTGAAGCAAAGATGGGGAATTTAAACAAGCTACGAGAAGGGTGGAGTTGGGTGTGGCCTCAGATTTGGCGTTCAAATGCTGTTAGGATATAGTTTCTCTTTCTGGTGCGCATTTCAACTTCTCTTTCCATGATGCTTTCATTCTTTCAAGCCAAGTGCCCTCTTAGGAAAAACCATGACCACGGGCAGCTCAAGGCTTATATCTCTACAGTCTCTTAAGCACAAAAAGCCAAGTAATTCATCCTGCCTAATTTATTCGGGAAAGTCACAGTGGCCCAGCCTGGCTCTTCTGTCCTTCCCTATAGTCCGGGGGTAAAGTTATTAACATGGGATGCAGGGGTAGATACTAAGCAGGTGAAGCACCTCTGTTTCACTGTTGAGACCTGATTCAAGCTCTATAAGATATGTAAAACCTCTGCCATCCATCCCATCATTTACTGGCAGATGAGGAAGGACAGCAGTAAGGCCTCAGAAGCAATGGCCCCTCTGTTCTATCACTGAGACGCTTAGATGGATAGGCAGGTGAGGAGTTGTATCAACTTACGCCTTACTCCCAGCGGTTTGCAATGGCTAATCCCTGAAGTGTTCTCTCTTCCTTCCTCGTCTCACCCTATCGCCTCTCCTTACCCATGTAAAGTGAACAAAGTTAGTTAGTTGCTGTTTATAGACACAGTCTCTATAGCTACTCTATTGGGTGTGTTATCCAAATATAAGGCGGTGAGGAAGAACAATCACGAAGGCCCAGAGCCACCCCTTAACATTTGAGTTGTTGTAGCCACTTACCTAACACTTGCAGTAGAGAGGCAGCAGGTGTCAGGAAGGAGGAGCAGATCCATCGCTCTACGGCAGTGGGCTTTTGACAAGTTATTTTGCTTCTCAGAGCTCTGAGAAGTTGAATAACTTTTGTTTCCCTGATCTGTAAAATGAAGGCAGTAGTATTTCAGAGGACAATTGTAAGGATTAAATGTATTTGATAAGCGATAGCATTTCTGAAAGTCAATTGCACTCTATACACAGTTGAAGTCCTTTTTCAAGGGGGTTGTATAGTCATATATGTTAAAATTATTGAAGAGGCCTTGCTATGAACATGCTCTCATGTATTTAGACCCAGCAGAGAGGGTGACTGGGGCCCTCTATACTTGACTATCTTAGGAAACATTGCCGAAGATGCTCGTGTATTATTAGTATTCACCAACTGTTGTGTCTTCAGCATGCTTACTTTATGGTTACAAAAAAAGAATGATGGAACTACTGGTATTCGTTCTGAACAACCCTGCTACATACTGTTTCAGAGGCCTTTTTAGGAAAGCAACTTGACTCACAGGGTGTAATGAGAATGAAGCAAAGGAGAAAAAAGTCAAACATTTATAACATTACTAGGTCTTTATTTCAAAGAATGGCTTGATAACTTGAGGCCCCTTTATAGTTCATATTCAGCCAAAGTATTAATATATTGATCATGGGTTGTTAAAATTTGCTGGAAGGATTATATGAGTAGAACACAGAATAAAGAGCCTCTGACTAACTCTTACGGGCAACATCAAGTTCTAGATTATGTGTGATGAACTCACTGAGTTTTCTCCACTGTCAACGAGCCTCATCCCAAAGAGTGATATTAAAATAGTTCTACGTATGTATCAAAAAAAAAGAAAAAAACATACCCTAAGCATCTTCTCTCCTGGAAAGGGGACAATTACCTCAGTAAGCCTCTTTTAATGTTGAAACTCTATAACCAAACCCTCTATCTTTCTGAAGGAAAATTGTTTATGATATAAAATAGTGTTTTGAATAAAGGATTTGTCTATTCACGAACTTTTAGGAACAAGAGATGAAATAGTGCAAATTATCCATACAGTTGATAGTGGTGTTTCAGGGGGGTTGGATCAGCTATGATTTTATGAATAAAGATCATCTATGGATTTTAAATTGTTCAAAAAATTGGTTCTTCAATGTACTAAAATGTAGGGAACAAACTGATGAAAATATCTTAAAGTGAAGGAATGTATTTTCTTAATTTTTTCAACATCTGGCCTTAGAACCAATTTTATTTCAATTTCTGCTGATATACCACATAAACATCTGATTTTTACAGTTTATGTATCCCATGGCAACATGTTCTTTTACTCCTCTCTTTCGTTTCCTTCCTACCCTTCTCTAATTTTTTTCTTGTGAGAATCAGGAAAAGGCTTCCTATTTCTTAACTGTTGAATCTATTTATGAAAATATGAACTAAACAGTTTAGCACAATTAAGTAGGATGCCTCATTCATCAAACATTCATTTTTCAAGGACTCCAATTCTGTCGGTTACCAGGAAGCATGTGCTAAGTGGAAGCTGTGTGTCTCGTCTTTTGGCGTGCCACGTCTGTGGACCATGATAGAGGCACATAGAATGCCATCCACATCAGGGCGTGTGTCTCCCTGTGCCCCAGTTCACAGGCCCTCCGGGACATTTCCAAAGTGTGTGCTTTTTAACTGTCCTAGAACTCAGGAGTTTAGTTTTGCCCAAGAATGTGTTTATGTGCCTTGTATAGGAGCTAGTCATTCCTTTTTGGTTTCCCTTATTATCGTGTGTGTGTGTGTGTGTGTGTACATGTACACCAAAGAAGAACCAACTACTCCAGGAAATGAACATAAAGACTTTCTTTACCCCTCTACAAACCTTTCTTGTGAGGAGCTGCTGTAATAATTTTATGAATTCTTTTGCTCTAATAGCATATGTTTGGCTTCCCTTAGATTTTTTCCTGTTTTTTGATTACTGTTTAGTTTTGAGTTCATATCGTCATGTTCTTTACTCAAAATTTGGGTCAGACTTGTTAACGCAATAAATGTAATTAAAAGCCCTGCGACTCTATCTGTAGCTTGCTTGCTTTCTTTTGGATTTCTTCCTGACAAATAAGCATATGGCATTTTCCATTCCCAAGCCATATTATTCCAGAAATATGTAGTATGTAGAAAAGTGAAGCAGAACTTACAAGTCATCTATTCAGATACTTCAACTCTAATTTTAACATCTGGGATATTTGGCAATGTCCAGAATATTAACCATTTCCCATTTCATCCAAATACTTAATATTGGGTAGGCATGACCATATTAACTTTTTTTTTCATTTAAAAGAAAGGTACTGCTTTTGGACATTGTATCACTTATTCATATTAGGAATAAGTAAATGAATTCTAGCAGAAGGGCTACATAAAGGAGTTATTTAATGACTGAAGGAAATAGGAGAGAAAAAAGTTGGTAATACACTTAAAGCCCATGATGGTTTCATCCATGGTGGTTAATGGTATTTCTTGGGGGTTTTTGTTTGTTTGTTTGTTTGTTCTTTGAGATAAGAGTCTCACTTTGTCGCCCTTGGTAGAGGGCCGTGGCATCACAGATCACAGCAACCTCCAACTCCTGAGCTTAGGCAATTCTCTTGCCTCACCCTCCCGAGCAGCTGGGACTACAGGCGCCCACCACAACACCCGGCTATTTTTTTGTTGCTGTTTGGCCGGGGCTGGGTTTGAACCCACCACCCTCTATATATAGGGCTGGCGCCCTACTTACTGAGCCAGAGGTGCCTGCCTCACTTAATCTTTAAAATATCAAATGTGTTGTAGTGCTTACCTATTCTTAATGTCTAAATGAATTACCATCATATTGGAGAAAAGAAGAAGCAACCCACAAATTTTTTTCTAGGGATGTCCAACCTGAGGCTGGTGGGCCACAGGCTAATTTTGTGAAGAATTTTTTTTTTTTTTTTTGCTTTTCTGTACTGTCAGATACCATGAAAAGTATGCATGAACTGTTTTTATTTTTTGCTAATCGTTTTTCTTTAGTGTTGGTGTTTTTAATGTATGGCCTAAGACAACTCTTATTTTTCCAATGTATGGCAGAGAATATAAAAGTTTGGACACCTCTGGGCTCTGGGTATTTATTGAAAAGGAGCATCTTTGGTGGTCTTGATAATTCTATAGAAAAGGGGAAGCTATTAAATTTCTGGGTATCAAGTCCTTCAAATGGGAAAAACATGATGCCTGAGAGTGTCTCTTCTCTAGCACTAAATTTTGCATCAGTTTCCTATTAAACTCAAGGATATGTGAAGGAAGCAATTTTAATTGCTTGGCACTTAAAAAGCCTGCTCTACTGTTCAATGGGTTAGAAATATCCTGAAAATTTGATTGCATTTAGAGCCACGTACATTTACCTGCAGTAAAATTTTTGCTTTATCCATAAATAGTCTGTCTTCTAGAAATACACATTTAAATAGAATGCTCAGAGGGGAAAGGGAAACTAATATTTATTGAAGACCTACAAGATGCCCAGTACATCATCTTCTCTATTCCTCCTCCCCCATGAGTAGGTCCTGCTGATCTGTTTTACAGATGAAGAAACTGAGACTAAAAGTGACTAGGAGGAGTTACCAAAGTGGTATGCTGTACAGGATGGATCTAAGACCTGCTCCATTTGCCTGAAAAGTCTGTTTTCCTTCTCTGATGTTTTTGCATTCCTGAAATTATGTTGAAAACAACAAAGAGTGGTAACTTCTTACAGTTCATGTAGGTTTTGCAATCAGTGCAGCCTAACACACCCCCAGCCTCACTGACAGAAAGCCACCTGGGGGCTGATTTTTCTGGACTTGTGTCTAAATTATCCCATGTATCAAGCAATGCTAGAACTTCCCTCTAGTTTCTGCTTTGTAGCTAACTTAATGTGCCCCAAATTCACTTTGTACTAGAGGAAAACTAAGAATGTTGTCTTATGTTCATTAATCAAGACTCCTTCAGGTTGGCTTTTGAAGTGTGCTCTGTCTCTGGCCTGAGAAGAGCCCATTGTGAGATTTGCCTACACAAAGGAAGAGAAAGCCACCTCCAGGTATGCTTCAGAGTCCTTCCAACTGATCCTCGAACATTAGCGGAATCTAGTTTCCATGGAAGTTTTTAGGAACCTCATTATTTGACAATTAGTCAAATGTCTAGAACATGGTATTCTCTCATTATTTATTTTTCCACTTACAGTTATGTTTTAAGGCTCCTTTGATGTTGTTTGCCCCCAGGGGATGGTAAATGACCACAGCTTCCACAGGCACCTGCTGACAACTGGCTCATTAATATTTAACAGGGGCACTCAGGGGCTGGAGAATTAGGTGACCTGCCATGCCTTTCCACATCTAAGATCTATGATAATGGCTGCAAATTACACGCAGCAAAAGGAATGGCCTTGCACTGTGAAAAACCAAGGGGGCATTAATACAGCCTGTGGCTCCTGCCTCGCTGCCCACGCCTCTCCTGGGTGCTGGCCACTGAGGTCAAGGCCTGCCCCCCCTTCCTAATGAGCAGTTCTTCCCCTACAAGTCATCACACCCCCGAAGACCGGTAGGATCTTCTCTGTGTTTTAATTTTTTGTTATGATGGTAATTAGCATCACCTCTTGAATAGTAAATTAAGAAATCCAAAACAGAATTTTAAATTTTAAAAGCTTTTCCACCAGGAATCCTGTTGCATTAATTTTGTGGACTGAAGGTAGGCTAAATTAGCCAAGTTTGTGCATTCATTACCTCGTTCTAATCCTCAGCATCACAAATGCAAAAGGCTGTCATTAAATTTGAGAACTGACAAGAACTGGGATTTCTCAATATGAGTGTTGAAAGATTAATTTGAAAAGATCTCACTAAAAAACACAAAAGGTTATTGCTAACACAGAATATTTTATATTCATAGTCTGTGCCTGGTTTGAAAATGCCTTTTTATGGTGTCTGGTTTCAAAAAAGTTATGCAAGTAGAGCACTTGATAGAATTTAAATATTTCTTGTTATTTTGTTTTGGTGATATAGAAGCATAGTTCATAAGATAATATTTGAATTTTTTTTATTATCAAAGGATATATGACTTTCAGTTATATTCAAAGAGAAGTCAAAAGCAAAGAAACAGGAGAGAGAATAAGCTATTTTTTCATAATATATTTTCAAAAAAGAAAATATTTCTTTGCACTATTTCATATTTTGTATTTGCCCTAAAAATATTAATAGTGAAGAAGAAAGGGTAGTGATGAAAGCAAAGTAATAAATTTCATGTAAATATAGTTGATTTTCGCCAAACTAGTTGCCAACTAGTAGTGGGGCAAAACTATAAATGTTTCATCTTTGATCAAAGGAATTTTAATTTTATAAATAACTTTGTGCCTTGATTTATACATTGGTAGCTCATTTTGAACATCTGTGTTCAAAATGACTGCTTGGGAAAAGGTTCACTGACTTCACTTAATACATGTTGTTTGGTTCTATATGTGCAATCAAGTTTCAAATGAGGCTTTTCTAAAAAGAAATTTTACATAAATTGCTTACCTTATTATAGACTGCATAACCTAAAATGGCTTCTTAAAAACCAGCATGTGTGATTTCACTGTGAGTTTTCAAATGGTATAGAGTTGTTGAGGGATAGAAACTTCCCCCTTTCAACAGTGAAAATGAGAGTAATTGGGGTTTAAATGCTAGAGTGGCTGAAGCTAATGTCTCTCTCAGAACCTGTATTACCCCAGGACCCACACTCCCTTATGTTGCCCTCATTAGTTTACAGCAGACTTTTGCATTTAGAACCTACAGCCTCACTTTTTAAAAATGCTACTTTAAGATAATAGACTGGTATGTCCATTATTTTTTATCAAATTTGATTAATTTTAACCACAGGTAGCTCAAAAGAATAGCTCGACTAAAACTACTGCATGTCCAAGAGGAAAAGAAATAGATTGTCTGCAACTTAGCTATAAAAGAAGTTTAAGCTGTGCTTGAAATAGCTTTTATAGGTGGCCCTTCTATTTAAAAAAAGAAAAAGTATAATATTACCACTGTTAAAATGCCTGGACATCCATTGCTATCAAGAAAGTTCCATTGCTTCTATCTTCTTTACTATGTGTGTGCTTCTTTCCTAAAAGCCTAGGCCTAGAAGACCTTCTAATGATCCGGGATTACGTTCTCAGTCTTCCCTGCCATCAAGGTCCAACGGGTGGGTGGCAGCTGTGGCAGATTCTGCTGGTATCTGTTTGCTGCTGGTTCCTTTTCATCTGCTATTGGTCTAGGATCTTTCTCCCCTTTGGGTGTAAGAGCAGCAGCTTTGTTGTTAGCAGATCTGAATAAACTCTGGAAGCCTTTCTGCTAGAGATCTGTTTAATTTGTAGTCAATAAAAACTGAGAAGAATCAGCTCGGTGCCTGTAGCTCAGTGAGTAAGGTGCCAGCCACATACACTGAGGCTGGCAGGTTCGATCCCGGCCCAGGCCTGATAAACAACAATGACAACTGCAATAACAAAAAAATAGCTGGGCATTGTGTCAGGCACCTGTAGTCCCAGCTACTCAAGGCTGAGGCAAGAGAATGGCTTAAGCCCAAGAGTTGGAGGTTGCTGTGAGCTGTGATGCCATGGCACTCTACCCAGGGTGACAAGTTCGGACTCTGTCTCAAAAAAAAAAAAAACTGAGAAGGCTCCTTCTGAAAATTTTTCTTAGTGACTCATAATTCAAACATTTGCCATGTTCCCTTCTCAACCATTTTATGTGTGTTGAACTCAACTTTGGATGGGGTAGTGAGTGTTGACCCTTCTTTTAATTTTGAGTGGCCTTTGGAAACCCCTAGATGGTAGTATTCAAACAAGGTACTTAAGACTCTCCTGTAAAGCTTGTTACAAGTGCAGATTCCTGATACCCTTACCTTAATGTACCTAGTATACAGTGAGACTCAGAATATTCACCTTTCCCAAATTCCCCTATGCCTAAGATCCAGGAGGTTTGGGAACCATCCTTTGGGGAACAGGATGGGCTCTGAGTCCTTACTCATCTGATTGCACAAAACAACTTTATTATAACCACCTGGGAACTATATGATCTAGGCAGTGTTTTCCCAACATATGAATGCATCAGTTTCTGAACAAAAAGGCTGGCAAGGAGACTACTTCACACAAATAGCAGTTTGATGGATTCTAAGAGTACTCCAGAGTGCAGAGACCCGGGCGAGCTCCAGGGCCCTGTCACTGAGGCTCTGGAATGTTATACAACTTATATGACTCAGTTCTCTAGTGTGTGAGTGGAGATAATCATCTTTGCCTCCTACCCACATAATACCAATCCTCTGACAAATGTTGAGGCACAACTTGTAAAAATAAACTAATTTCTATGTGGTAATGTAGTTATACAAGTAACAGATTTCCAGAAACCAAACACCAGTTGAAAAGCTAGCATTTTTTGTTTTATAATAATTTCCCTCAGTTTTAGATGACAGTCTATAAAACCACTTCCTCGGAGACTTTCCTCATAACTACTTTACCTTCTTCCTGTCTCAACTCATTTCTGTAAAGCTGCTGAGATGCCAGATTACATGTCACGTCTCTAAACTACCCTCTGATGGGTGCCCTTAGAAATCTGACAGTTCTCACACTCAGCACCTAGGAGGTCAACCATATTTGACTTGCTGAAAATAACAACCAGCTGCTGAGCTAGTCTGGGATTTGTATGGGATAAAAAGTCAGGTTAAACCACAAACCCTTCCCAATAGTGAGTCAGTATGTAGGTGCCTCTGTGTAAGACCTCACCAAAGAGCAGAAAGAGCTGAGTGGAGAATGCTCTAAAGTGATTCTTTGGAATTAGAATTTGTGCAAGGAAGTGATCTTGCCAGCCCTCACTACAGAAACCTCGCTTGTTGCTTTACGCACCTCATCTTCTCCAAACATTAGGATGCAGCTTCATATCAGAACAGGCGGCAACAGGAGTCCATGCCCCATTAACCTTTGCTTTGCTAAGGCCAGGAACATAACTGTGGTTGAACAAGTGGGGTTCATTTCTCATTGCAGTGAGAGTGAACATGTGCCGTGGAGGAGGAGGAACAGGAGACAGCTCAGTAAGAGAATGTCAGAAGGCACTTGGAGGTTTGGGTTCTGGTTACAGGAGGGTTTGGGGAGAGTCTAAGGAAAAAGACAGGTGTTTACTCTAGATTGGGTGCTATTAGGAATCAATGACAATTCTATGACTGAGTATCTTAATAAACTGCATCTAAAGGGAAGGCAGATCAGATGGAGACTAAAGCTTTAATTGGTAAAGAAGCAATAGTCACTCATATATTACTCAGAAAAGGGGATGGCTGGTATTTTGTAGTTTGTACAGTGATTTTTTTTTTCTGGGCTTAGCCAAAATTATAAAGTCATTTCATCACAGCCACAGAGTGACCTTGTCTGATGCTAGTTTCTGTGAGATTAATTATGTATCGGGCAGGAGAACAGGATGGCCTGATTTCTTCAATAGCACTGATGTCTACCTGTAAATGTCAGGCCAGTTCCTAGATGGCAGGGGCTGCTTTCTTCTTTTTTAGATCAAATGTCTTTATTGTATAAAATCAGTCTTAGACTAAGCAGCATGAATTTTTTTCATGGTGAACATTTCAGGTTCTCTTTGTAGGTGCTGTGTTTTAAATTAATCTTTTAGATAAAGGTAAAAAAAATTATCTTTTAGTTTTGCCATTGTTCATTTATGATCAGTTGATATTATCTCAAGATGTATGTCCCCAGCATTAGGAACTTTCAAACTTAGAAATATATAAGGATTTAGAAATGGCAAGAAAGGCTTCTCCTATGAACCAGTGGGTCATTAGGGAAATTATAAGAGACAGCAAAGAGAATGAAATGGTTGCCAAAGTCTACTGAAGTGAGAGAAAGAAATAGATGGATGGATAGAAAACATCGGGCTCATATGAACTTCTTACCACCCCAAAGAAGCTGCAGTCATCCTGAATACAGCTAAAACCAAAACCTAGCAGAGCACCTGATTCCCACATTTGACTATTTACTCATCTATGTTTATATACATGTGCATACATACATATGCCTTGCACCTGTGTGACACGTAATAGTGAAACCATGGACTGCTAAAATTATGGTAAAGAACAGCTAATGTTTCAGTAGACTTTTCTTGCTGTATAACTAAAGGGAAAATAGGTAGGGTGAAAACTCCAGCAGAAAATTGTGTGCAACGTTTACATTTAACACCCACTACCTTTAAAATTTGTCAAAAATCTATCATCAACTGTGGTTATCCTCAGAATCATAAGGTTTATAGGCAACAAAATATTCCGTTTCCTATAAATGTAGAATAGATTCAGAGCTGAGGGCATACTCCTTTTTTAATAGGTACTTCTGTACCCAGTCGAAAGGGATCTTTCCTACAGAGATGTGGGAAAGGACCCTGCTATGATACGTGAGTGGCGTAGATAACCATGGAGATTTAACTCACACTTGGTGCTTATTATCTAGACAATGGCATGTCTTCTGTATTCTTTGTAAGGACTAGGCCTACTGAGAGGTTAAACCACCAATTAGAACCTGAAATCTTTCAAGAAACTCATTTGCCTGCTATTTATTTTTTTGCCTTCTATTTTAGATTGAAAGTTTTGTCATAGCCAATACTGGGGTCAGAGTGAAGATACTGGAGTCTGTTTTGTGTATCCTAAATCGGCTGAATTGTAGGAATCCCATAAGGTGTGAGGCTTCACAAATGGAGATAGGGAATGCCTTTGGTAAGCCCCTCCTTCTCTTGTGAAACCTCCTTGCTTCTCTTTTCTTTTTTCTTTTTTAAGCATTCTGAGAAGAACAAAACTCTTCTCTGATAACTCTTATAAAACACTTTTGTGCTTGACTCTCCAAGGACCAAGAATTGGATACATAATTCTCCATTCATTTCTCAAGTGTCAAGAGAGAATTGAGTTTAAAGGCTCCAATTCCCTTGCAGGTTATACTGTCTATCGAGATGAATTAGTATTCAGCACAGCTTTGGGAAAAGCTCAGATGATTTGCAGGTTTGCAAATTGTTCAGACTCATAATGAAATCTCAGGCTGAGGAAATCACTAAACATGAACATTTCCCTAGGAGATCTGGACATCTTTTATCAATTCACTCATCTGCCTTCTCTGCCCCTTCCATGCTGGACAGTCCAGGGCTGTCACATACATACTAACTTGGTGCCATTGCAAATGTATGGCCTCCGATCTTAACTGGGCCCTTAGTGAGACCGTATAATCCTGCTAGATGGCCTCAATCAGCTCCTCTCTGGAACGGTCACCACCACTGCTCTCCTACCCTCTTAGCAAAGCAACCCATCCCCCTGGCCCGACTCTTCCTCTCTGAAAAAGGAGGACGTGTATCTCTCTCCTTGTCCAGGGCTGTGTTCTGGGTCCTGCCACTTCCACACCCACAAGCTCTCAGACTGGCAACTAGTACATCTCTATCCTATAACTTCGATTCTCTCTTTTCACTGAAGTTTTCCCTTCGGAATATAAAATATTTCAAGTCTTTCCCATTTAAAACAAAACACAAACACCTTCATTCCACTCCATGGTCCTCTAGCTCTTTCTCTTCTTTTCAGCCAAGATTTTTCTCCTCTCATTTCTCCTCCCAGTGCAGTCTAAGCTCTACCTGGAACCACCTTACCTAAGTCTTACTTTTAACCAGATGGAACTGGCTCCTGCTAGTCCTTTTCTTACTTGATTTTTCTGAAGCATCAACACAGTTGAACACCACCTGTATCTTTAAATTCTACTTCCTTGGCTTCCCTGTATTCTTCTTCCCTGGCTTTGCACCTCTCTCTTCCCCATTATTTTTAGCCTACTCTCCTGTGCAAGTCCCTTAGGTGTTAGTATGTGCAATGGTAGCGCCCTGAACTCTTTATTCAGGTCACTGTTCCTGGAAGATAACTCTATAGATTCCCAAATCATTACCTCCAGATTTCAGAATCCGTGTAGCCAACACACTGCTTGGATTTCCTAAAGGTATTTAAACCCAGCATAACCAAAGATGAACTTTTATCTCTCTTCTAAAACCTGTCCTTAGGAGTAGCAAAGTAGTATCCTTGTCACTCAAACCAGGAACCTGGGCATTGACGTGGACCTCTCTTCTCATTCACCCTTGTCCATTCAGCCCTCAAGATGTGCCAGTGCTGCCTTCTAAAAGAGGCCTCTCCTCTATTCACTGCTCCATGCTTTCGTAGTAAACCTATAGCGTGCTTCACTGTATATATCACACTGTATTTTCATATATTATATATCTGTGTGTGTATATATATCCGTATATACACATACATACAGAGAGAGGGAGAGAGAGAGTGCACACTATATTGTAATTGGCTGCTTGTTTTTCTTACCAAGTTCTAGATTTTACTTTTCTCACATTACCTGTCTAGATCCTAAAGGCATTTAGGTTTGCTATTTCTGCTTAAAATTCAAGAGATGTTTAAAGAAGGATTTTAGAAACCCCAAGTGCCTGGAGGAACCAGTAGGGTTTCTGTAGAGTGCTTTCTAGAGCTGATGTGGAAAGGGAACATGCCCCTCCCTGAAGGGCCTAGGAGAAGTTTGGAAGGGAGAAGGGTACTGGAGAAAGCCTCCTGGAGCAGATGTCAGGACATGCCCTGGTAGAAGCCCCACCAGACTGAGCATCTTCAGGGCTGGGACCTCTTGTTCACCACTAACTCCCTAGGCTGTAGGACAGTGCTTTGCTCATAGAAGAACTTCTATTGATATTTTTGAACTGAACTAAATGGAAAATGGCTACAGATAGCCATGATCAAGGAAAAAGTATGTAGTGTAGAGTTGAGAGAACTATATTATTTATGTATTCTCAGCTCTCTACAACAACCTATTATGAAGCCACCTTGACATATAAGGGGAAAGGGAAGACTTTGGAACTTCCAAAATACTCAAAATAACTAGAATAACAAAGGAGATAAAGGCTGTGGTAGAGATAGTGCTATATGTTCAACTGATCATTTTATTTTTCTCTTGGACACACAGGAAGGCAACATTTCTTGGCTTCCTTGAACTTAGATGGGGCCATGTAACTGATCAATGGAACTGGGGCTGAGGTTGTGTGTGTTAATTTCAGGCGTGGTTCTGAAAACCTCTCTTGCAAACTTTCTCTCACTCTCTCTCTTCCCCATCACCTTGACTCTGCTTGTCTAGTCAACTAGATGCAGAGGTTCCAGTGAAGAACTTCAAGGCTCTGGGTCCTTTAGGGCACAGCAAGGCAGGTAGATGGAAGAGTCTGCATACTTAAATACCTGTGTGGTGCATGATACCATTGTGTGACTGTGACACGAGCAAGGACTAAATGTTTTGTTAAGCCACTGAGAAGGGATCTGGTTGTCCTAATGGTTGTGTGCATGCCACCGCATGCCTCTGGAGGAAGTCTGTTCTTCTAGAAGAATTAGCAATAGACTCAAGTTTCCCTTCTTTATGTCATCCCATAAGGAAAAGGGATATTTAAGTAAATCTGATCTCAGAAACAGGCATTGATATTCTACGGTTCCCCAAGAGAGACATGCAAACTAAATTCTATAATAATACCTAAGCCTATTAAATAACCTTTTAATTTAACAGAGCAATCAGGTATTTTTTTAAAAAACAATTTTTTAAGCATTCAAGATGCCAAATTTCTCAAGGTGGATTTTCTGGAATAAATCCCAAAACTGCCTCATTGATCACTTTCTATAAAACTTGGAAGGGGCAAGTATTTTGTTTTGATGGGTTCAACTCCACTCTTGTTCATTTTACTCATGATAAAAATTCTTAAAATGTTCTTTTGCTGAGTAAGTAGTTTCTCCTGATGCTAAATTCTCACCGTGCCCCAAATGTTGTAAGAGCAGCTATAGTTGTCCTCAAGGAAACGATCAAAAGAAAGGAAAAATATATTAATGAGCACAATAATTCAAAACGTCTTAAAATGCCATTTCCAAGTGTGGTAGGACTTTCTGGACATATTATCTAAGAAATGAATATTTTGGAGTTTGCTTTAACATGCAGAGGAAACCAGTCTCCAGGAAGTTCCTCCTTATAATTCTTTACAGGCAATCCCCAGGTTATGAACCAGATAGGTCCTATAGATTTGTTCTTAAGTTAAATTTGAATGTAAGTTAAAACAGATACATTTACATTTTACCTGTAATAGCCTCTATCATTCATCAGTTGGATATTTATAGCTTGGATACTTACTGTAATAGCTTCCATTCAGAAGTATAAGTTTTACATAAGTTGGATGTTTGTAACTCAGAGACTGCCTATACAAGTTTCTTCTTATAGAATTCCTGACTTACTTTCCTCAATAGTAATATGAATTATCTAGGATTAGAACATTGTGGGAGAATCCAGTGAGCTGGTATCTCAATGTGCTTACTTGTCTAGTCCCCTGATATTAACTAGCTTTATATCTATGCCACCAAGACAACCACTTTATTGATTTAGTGATAAGCTGCATGTATAGCACTAAAATTACATTGTTCATTCATAGACACAGAGAAAGCATAAGTATGACTAATTGCTATTGTCAAGAAGCTTAAAATCTAGACATGAACACTAGAAGTGGGAGCCCCAACTGGCATGTAAGCTCCAATGAGAGGCTGCCTTATTCACTGCTGAATCCCTAATGCCTTGAGTTATGCCTAGCATATGGTAGAGTCCTCAAGAATTATTTGTGGAATGAATAGAGGTCAAAAAGCAAAGTGCAATATACCCTCAAGTATTAAACTGTAAGAGTAAAATGGGTTCAGTGAGAATGGCAAAAAAGACTTTAGGAAGGGGGTGATATTGACCAGAGCTGCAAGGAATTACAGACTTTGAATGGGTGGAGGAGAGAGGGGTGGTCAAACAGGCAGGAGAAAAGATGAGAAAAGTAATAGTGGAGGGAATGAGTGTGGTACATCAGGCACATGGGGGTAAAACACAGACGCACCATCTAAGCTTGTGTCCTAGCTCTGATGTTTATTCAATAACTGGATAAATAACCTGTTTTAGCCTCATTTGATGTCTATAATTTAGGAATAGTACACAGGACATATATTAAATAAAATTCAAAGAGATATAGGAGAAAGAGTTGTAAATTGAAGAACTTTATATATATATGTATATTTTTATTCAATCACTGTAGATTGACTGAAGAGCTTTTTAAAAAATGGTTATTATTATTGTTATTATGGATTATAGTGATCTGGTTGGCCTTTTAATTCTGGTGGTTTTCTTAGCAAGAAAATTATTCATAGAATGGCCCCAGGAAGTATTCCTGGGAAGAAGTAAGTAAAAAGATGAACTTTAGTGATTGATTACTTATTAGATCATTTTAAAATAGGACAAGTGAGAAAATTCTTTTAAGATTCCTAAGTATCTGAAATGATTTATTAAATTTATGTGATTAATTTAAATTATTATGAATTATATACATTCATTTTGCAAAAATTATTATGTAGAAAGTAAAGTATCATCCCAACTCAATTAGAATCAAACTCAACCATGCTTGTATTGTTAAGAAATCTTGGACAAAGCCTATTGTTGTTAATGACTCTTGGCATGTAAAATATTCCTCATCCTCACAGAACTTGACAAATATTGATTTAAACTTCTTTTCAAATGTATTCTCAAATTAAAGTCATTATTCCTGGGTATGCCTAAAAGCATAGAGTATAATAAGATTTGTTGGTTGTCACATAAAAGAAACTGTTGAAGGAGAGGTAAAAACTACGTACTCATAGAGTAGAAATAGTTTTGGAAGTTATCATATTGTCTTAGAACAAATTTGGACAATACATTCTGCCCACAGTGGGTCAGATTGTATAAGCAGGGTCAGGAATGTAATGCACTTCTACAGCTCCTCTCGTCTGAGTCCACAGCAGCCATCCCTGATGGACCACACATTATTTCCAACCAAGTCTTGGACATTATGTTCCTTTAGACATAGGGCTCTAGGCAGCCAATAGCAGTAGATCAGACTTAGCTTAGGCCAGATAAAACCTATGAACTATCCTTGGGTAAAGGGGGACTCAAACAAGGAACCGCTCCTTATTACTGTTAATGGCCTGCAAATGTATAACTGAATATGATAAATGCAGCATTTATATGAAAGTAGTGCCTCAGCCTCCTTTCCCACATGTAACTTTCTTCATTCATTTGGCCCTTCATTATTTATTAGACTGGTGAATCTCTCTCTCCCCTCGCCTCTCTCTCTCTCTCTCTCTTCTGAGAGCCCCTTACATTGGATGCTAAAGACAGAAAGGTATGTGAGACCTCCTTGCATACAATACGTTATAGTTAGCGAGAGAAGATCTAGCTATGTGAACCCATCAAATTTTGCTCCTTTTGAAAATGAATACAACCATTTGAGCTTTTTTTTATAACAATGAATATGCTCTCAAACTAAAAAAAGAAAAAATAGTAAAAAGGATGTATTTCTTTACGGGTTTTCAAAGCCACTTGTGATTTCAGAGTTAATGGGGAAATTTCTTGTGGGCTCAACTCTGATAGAGGCTAGAAACTAAGAAGACCTTAGAAACTAAACAGGCAGTTCCTAATGATCCCCATCCAACCATCACTACTATTGGTTGGAAACTACCCTTTTCCAGAAACAGAGAGGGGAACAGGGAAGAAGTTCTGCGATGGGAAATGGGTGAGGATGAGATTGATTTTGTATGTCTGTTTCTCACTCTTCAATCAGTAATGAAAGGCAGTCTGCTCTCAATACTGGCAGGGAGTATCTCTTCATTTACCTCCTTTTACTCACAGTTTCAAGGATTCAGATTTTGGCATTTTAATTAAAAACGTGGTTTGGGGGTCTAGAAGACCTAACTTCAGGTATTAGCTGTGTGATTTGAGGCAAGGTCGTAGCCTCTCTAAAGGTCGGTTTTCTCATCAGTAAAATGCAGACATTAAAAATAGTTTCTCAGAAGTATTTCCTGGGGATTAGGCTGCGCATAGAACACCCCACACTGTGCCTGGACCTTGGAAGGGCTAAGTAAATCTCATCTGTCATTATCACTGGCGATAGTTCGTTAAGTGTGTCAGTTTCCTGTTGCCACTACAACAAATCACCACTAAGTTGGTTGCATAAAACAAAATTTTAAAAAATTGCTCTTTTATAGTTCTGGAGGTGAAAAGTCAGAAATCAGTTTCACTGGGCTACAGTTAAGGTGTTAGCAGGGATGGTTCCTTCCGGGAAGTCTAAAGGACGAATCCATTTCCTTTACTTTTTCAGCTCCTAGTGCCTGTTGGCTCCTTTTTCCATACTCAAAGTATATCATTGTCATCTCTGCTTTCATCATTCATTGCTTCCTCTTCTCACCACCTTCTAGATCTCTCTTATAGAGACCATTACGATGACATTGGATCTACCGAGATAATCCAGGGTAATGCCCCATTTTATGATCCTTAATTTAATCACACCTGTAAGTTTCCCTTTTGCCGTATGTGGTCAAGGGACACTCACAGGCCCTGGGGACTGGGGTGTTGACATCTTGAAGGCTTTTGTTCAACATCCCACACTGAGTAATCAATAATATTATTAAACGTCATTGAGATAATCTGCTCCCTCTTGCTATAATGCACAGTGGTGAGTGCTCAAGATGCTAATCAAACTTTAGGAGACTCAAGAGTTTTTTTCTGAACATCCATTCTCTTGTTCCACCTCCATGTTATCTCTCCTTGCTCAGCAAGGAAAATGTAATTCAATGAATCAGAATATAAGAGCAGGATCTTAAAACTCAGATAGACCTGGGTTCATTCCAACTGTGTAACCTGATGGTTGGCTGGGTTTACCTTGGGAAAGTCACATGATTGCCTTGGTGCATTCCCCAAAAACATTCCCTGAAACAATGATGGAGGAAGGTAGTTTATCTGAAAGATGATCCCAAGAAGCACAGATGGAGAGTGAGGAAATGAGTGGAAAGAGGCTAATAAACAGTATGTTATCAAGCAGGTTACTCCTGTGGGCCACTGGGAGGACAGTGTAGAACACGCCTTAGACAAGGTATCCCACCTGCAGGAAGGGAGCAGTTTCCATGGGCAGAGAGGCCTGATCCCAGGAGCATTATCTTCAGTACTTCTAGTCTGCAAGCCAGGAAAGCCCTGGGGAGACTGTTTGTCATATGACAACCCCATCTAGTGAGGAGTGCTGAGTGCCAGGGGCTGTAGATGGGGCATTGACAACATCACTGGAATGGCCTCCCTGAGCATAAGTCCTTCCTCTGAAAACTGAGGACCATACTAATCGCTTTGGGGGATTGTGTGAGAATTGGCAATAACATATTAAAGCACTCTAAAACAGGTGTGGGAAGTGTCTCTGAAATATTTCTGCCAATCCAGATATAATGATTGCCTGAGTGAATGAATCCAACTAGTATGCCTAACACATAATTGCTCTATAACTGGTAGCTTCTAAATACTGATGGTACCAAAGGTTTCCCTTTAGTTTCTGTTTATGAAATTAGTTTGCACTTTAGAAAAATCACTCAACATTTTTGAGCCTGATTTTTTGTATCAATAATCAGGGAGGAGGGTAAGCTAAACTATCCCAATGTTTATTCTTAGGATGAATCATCCGATTCTTCATGACTTGGTTTCTAATGTCCGTTGGGCACTAGAATTTCTTTCTGGCCCCTGTGCTGGTGACTGCGAACTGACCTCAGCTGATTGGGTCATGTGTGACCCTAAGGATCTTTTCGGTAAACCATGGTAGCCTCTGAAGTAATTGTGACATGAGGGCTGCCTACTTCACTACTAGGTTATAATGAACAGAAATCTCACACAAATACTGTCACTTATAAAGCATCCATTAAGTAAATACATGTTAGCAAGTAAACGCATAAATACACATGGAGTTTCTAAGACCATTTGACAAACTTCAGCTGCATATTTTTAAGTGCACTGACCTCATCTTGCACAAAAGATTCCCTGGAGGTCATTATGAAGATTCTAGGAGCAGCCGTCTGTCACACTTTGGCTGGCATCAGGGATCCAGGATCCCTCAGTATTCTGGCTGGGCATAGGACCACTTAGGGCTTTAGCCTAGGTCATCATCTCTAAGAGTAAAGGATACAACACTAACTGGATTTGTATGCCCTTGTGAAACAGGTGTGGGAAGTGTCCCTAAAATATTTCTGCCTATCCACATATAAGGAAAACTCTTAATTTCATTAATGAGAGCCCTTTTCTAACATTCTCAGCACTACATAACTGACTACTAATTTCATCAGCAAAAAAATCCATTTCTGACTTTCACCATGTTAATTAGCAAAGCGTGGCTGGTGGGCAGAGATATAGATAACAACAACCTGTGGTAGCTAATTAGAAAGACAGCCCCTGCATTGTGCTTTCTTGATTAGTGTGCAGGCAGCTCCCAGCGATAGCTTAACCTAAATAATGGCCACAGAGTTCCACTGAACGTGCTGAAGTTTGGGCTTTCTTAAAATTTTGATAAAACATACATAATATAATATGCCACCTGGCAACCACCATTCTACTTTCCGTCTCTATGAATCTGACTGCTTTTGATACCTCATATAAGTAGAGTTATACAATATTTGTCCTCTTGCTTATTCACTTAGCTTAGCACCTCCAAAGATCATCCACATCATAAACGTGTGTCAGAATTTTATTTCTTTTTAATGATATATAATACTCGATTGTGTGTATATACCACATTTTGTCTATTTATTCATCAGTGGATGTTTGAGTTTTTTCCACTTGAATAATGCTGCCATAAACATTAGTATCCCCCCAAATGGGGATTGAGAATCAGTCGCTGTATTTAACGAAGCAAGTTATTGGTGACCTTGACAAGAGCAGTTGCAATAGATGGTAAAGAGCAAAAGCCTAACTACATGAGCTTGTTCAAGAGAGACTGGGAAGGGAGGAATTGGAGCTACTGACTATAAACCGTTCTTTAATGGGATTTTGCTGCAAAGGAGTTTTTTACAAAGGAATAGTAGGTGGTGCACCTTTAAATTTTGTGGAGTCTGAGGCAAAATGAAGGCCTCCATAAATATTTATAAATATATCAAAGTTATATATCAGGCTAACAAACTATCCAATAAATATGTGCTTTCCATTACAGTGACAAATATAACTTCCTAAGAACCGGGCAATGCAGATTCAGGTTTAGAATTGTTAGACGTTAGAGTTCTGTGCTGTAACTTGGTAGCACAGGGAAAGGGGCTATGTGTGTGTTTGTGTGACCTGCATGTTCCTGTCTGCAAGGGCCAGCCTGCATGTGCAAGCTCTGTTCACATGCCCAAAACAGCTAGCCCTCGAACATCTCTTGAGCCTAGGAGGCCATAGCATGGTCTAACCTGGGGAAGATGAGTCCAGAGAAGGAAACTATGAACACCTGTAAGGGACTAAGGACCATGTGGGCAGAGAACGATGGGGTGCAGAGAACCCAAAGCATGATGTGGAGAGCAGGAAATGTGAGCTCTGAGTCAGAGCATCTCCTCGGCCCAGCAGATGCTCCCCCTAGGGAGATGTGTGGCTGGAGCGGAGCCAGAACACAAACATCCCTCCTAGGCACACACCAAGAGCAGGGACCCTCTCACCAGCTCTCCGAACTGGTGGGCAAATGGAGTAAAGAAAAAGATTTTTAAGAGAGTAGAAAAAACACAACATCTTTGCTCATAAGAACAATCCAGTAGATGGGAAAAACAGATGATGTGGAAAAGGAAAACTGTGGCCACAGCAATAATCTGAGTAGGCAATAGGGAAGAAGTTATACAGTGCACAAGTGTGGGAAGTGGCTTCGGATACGAGCTGTGTCTCACTGACAACGCCTGTGTTTACGTGTATTAAATAGTTATATTCCATGATATATGGCTCTTTCATCTGCACAGTTTCTCCATGTGGAAACTGAGGCTCAGTGAGACGATGATTTATCAAGAGACACATGGCCAGTAAGTAATAGAAACAGTTCTGTTGCCATCTTTTTTTTTCTGACTCATGATATACCAAGCATCTCCCACTGGCTTTTCTAATATATTTCTTGATATTGGAGTCTGAGAGTACCCAAATAAGAAGTTTGATTTTTAAAAGCTTGAAGGAATTATTTCAATTTTAAACATCAATAAAAGACCTGGAAAGATAAATAAGAAGAAAACAATCTCTTTCTTCTCATAAATTTTATTTTTGAAATGTCAAAACATGTGACTTCTTTTCAGATACTGAAATCTATGACATTTTGTGCCCTTTTTCTAATGCAATCACTTTCTGAATAGTCAAGTGATTTCAGCAATTGCCGCTGTGTACCCAACTCCTGCCCCAAGTGAAAGGCAGGCCGTGGGGAGGGACTAGTAGAGATGAGCTGGTGAAGTAAGACTCCTCACTTGTAAAATGAGTAAAAACCACTTTTGTGTTACTCATAGAGACATGGTTGAGATCAGCTTTAAAACATAGTCTGAAGAATTTTCAACTTCAGAATATTAAAGGGGTTAAATGTAGCCAATACATAGGCAAGATAGAGGGTTGTTAAGTGGGGATACTCTACCACGTTTCCCAAGGTCTCCGCCTTGGGCTATCTCCCTCCAGACACATGCTCTGTCATCATGCTTAGTGACTCCAGCTTCCAACACTGAACATCGCTGCCATTCAGCCTGTCCTTTGGGTTAGTTTTTAACTCATCATCCATCAGACCTGCTCCCCTTCGCACATCTTGAGCCCAAAACTACCTTCATTGATTAACATTGCCTTATATTTATCAACTTTCTTGGCCTCCTGAACCTGCTCCTCCTCTTCCTGACTTCCAGACCCTTGGCCCTTCCCTAATCTCCACTGGCCTTGCCCCATCTCATGCCCACTTCTAGCCATGCCCCATTTCAAGGTGCTCAAGTAGCCACTGTGTGCTTCCATTCATTCTTCACACCTTGCTAGTCCCTAGCTGTGGTAACTGACAATATTATTGGTCTGTATATCACTGAGAATGTTTTCATTTATCTCAGGCAAACTCCCTTTCAAATTCTCCAGAGAACTGCGTTCTGGCCCCTTTGCATGCTCTCAGACCCCAGCCCTGCCTCTGCATCACTTTCACCAAAGGGCTTTCCTCTCCCTGTGTTGAGACATCAGAGGACACCATGTACTCTGGTGATTTTCTTCTCCTGCTCCCTTCACAGTCTCACTCAGTCCTCCCTCTTCTTTCCTGACACAAAAGGCTCCCCTCCTTTCGAAGGGTGAACTATAACCATCCAGGTCTACCAGAGCCTTGCTCCATGAACCATCTGTGTTCCTCAATGACTCTGCCCTTTGGCCAACAAACATCCTACAAATAATATTAGTTTTGACTGTCTGTGCTTTTCAAACCCCTTAAATCATCATTCCATTTCCCTTCTCTCTCAGTGAATCCTATGGAGTAAGCAGTCAGTGCTTCCAGCTCCCACTACCTCCCACGATGATGGCCTCAGCCTGCCTCCTGGGCCTTACCTCCATTCCCTACCTCAACCTTCCTGCTACTCACACCACACTTTCCCAATACCCCCCTCCTATCTCCCTGTTTCATTCCCCTGGTTTGTTTTGCCCCAACCATTCTTTAAGTGTTGCTCTCTAGGAAGCCTACCCAAGGCAACATTTCTACAAAGCCATGCTGTCCTTTTATGTAGCACCTAACATTAACTTTTTTTAATTTTTGCTGAGATATCATTAATATATAGCAAAATGCACCCAGTTCGATAAGTCTTGATAATAATAGAACCTGTGTAACTACCAAATCAAGATGTAACCTTTCCAGCACCCTAGGTATTTTCCTCATTCCACTTTCTAGTCAAATCCCAAATTCCCAGAGGCAACCACTGTTCTGGCTTCTACCACCAGAGATAAGTTTTGCCTGTGCTTGAACTTCATGTAAATGGAATCACACACAGGGTATTGGGTCACATGCCCTTCCCAATGCATCTTGTTTTTGAGATCCACCCATGTTGTTGTGTTTATCAGTAGTTCTTTCTTTTTGGTTGCTTGGTATTATTCCATGATATAAATATGCTACAATTTGTTTATCCATTTTCCTGTTATATACACATTTAGCTTTTTGTTCTTTAGCTTTTGGCATTTATGTATAAAGCTATTATGTACATCCTCATATAGGATTTTCCTGGACATATGTTTTCTTTTATTTCTTGGGAAGATACCTAGGAGTGGGATTGCTGATCATAAGGTGGAGAGAAGTACATTTAACTTGGTAAGAAACCATCAAACTCCTTTCCAAAGAGGCATCACCCTTCCTTGGTCTTCACATCCACGCCACAGTGTTCGTGGGCTCCCGTTGCTCCCTCTCCCACTTCTGCGAGCTTCTTGTCCATGCTTCCCCTTGATGCTGCTGCCCTGTGTTCACAGATCATCTTATCTCAATGCCCCTCCACTGCACCTTCTGAAGAACTGAGGTCATGCCTCTGTCATCTCTGCATCCCACAGGCCAGCCATCCCTCAAGTTGGCTCCCTCTAAATCTGTACCCAACAGAATGAAATAGCACCCATGAAGGAGCCAAGGACTCAGGAGTTCTGTACAGACAGCTGAGTGGCCTGACAAAATCAATATGATCCGACTCCCCCGGCAGTGTATTACAGAAGTGCAGCTCGAATGCAGGGCTCCCGGGGCCATTTGTTACAGTCTTCGGGAAAAGCTTTTTATCAGATTCATAGTGGCAAGTGATACAAATTATCGGATTTCTTTTCCAACAGAAAAAAATGGCTGTTTGCAGCCTTTTGAAGCTGGGTAAATGAGCCATTGATCTTACCTGTGGAACACTGCAGGGTATTTCTGTCCGTCTTAACTTCCAATATTCTATGACAGGAGCCCACCTCTCCAGCCAAGCTGGTCTAATCATTATTCCCTGGGTGTTCCTTGTGTGTATCCTCCTCCATTCCTTTTCCCACAGTATGGGGAAAATTCTTACTAGCAATGCCCTCCCTGTTTTGCTCCTGGAAGCTGTCTTCGAGGCCTGGCATGAATGCCAATGTCTCTGTGAAACTTTTCCAGCTGCATCATCCTTCGGTAACTATTCTCTCCTATGAATTATTATAAGCTTCTCAGGATGGGAGGATGGCCCCAATCCTCGCTTCTAAGGCTTCTAGATTAGAAGAGCCATCCATGGCAGAAGAGAGCTCTCTACATGACAAGTGTACCCCAGATGTCAATTGCCTTGTCCCAGAGGGCCAGCTGCTATTCAGGGCCTGTCTTTTGATGTCCCTTGCTCAAAATGAGCCACTCCAATTCTAGCCAGCACTGTCTGCCTCCTACCATCATCTTGAAGCAATAAATTGCTTCAGACCATGTTTCATCACTCACCAGTCAGTCGCGAGCTTGAGTGCACATGTTAAAGCACTCAGTCCTCTGCATGTGAGAGGAAGCACAGAGTAAATGGCCTGCCTCATGCCCTCAGCACAGGCTGCTCATTTGCCAAGGAAGACATACAAACATTTGGCTTAAATTTGGTAAACACCTTGAACAGGGGCCCTAACAACCTCTGGGTTTTGTTTTCTCTCCCTCTGTCTCCAACCAGTACCTTATCTGGCAAATATCCCAGATGTCTTCCTAAAAGACTCCTGGAAAGCAGAATCTTTTCTTTCAACTTCTTCTGTCTACGTTGGACTCCAGAAAGTCCTACATCTTGAATACTAGAAAATGGAAGCTGGAGTAGCCAGGACTGCCACTTTCCCAGGCTTCCTTATTTTGCCCTTCAGTTGTGGTGCTGCACTCTTTCCCCACCCCCCATTTCCTACAAAATATGTTTATTCGTTTTAAAAATATTTAACACTTTTTTTTGTTGCTGAGCACTATGGTAGGAGTTAGAAGTCCAACAACAGCCGAGTAGTGCCTACTTCTGGGGTTCACATTTTACGAGGACACAGAGGAACACAACTATAAACCAGTGTCCTGACTGCCCTCTGTAAAGTGCAGGGGCTGTGACACATGGGAGAGGAGCGCTGGGTCCAGGCTCGGGATGCCTGGGAAGGCTTCAAACATGCGGCGACCCAGGAGCTAGTAAGAGTTACCCAGAAATCACTTGAAGCATGAGGGTGGGGGTGGGGTGCTTCACATAGAGGACAAATGTGTGAACACCCAGAAACTGTGAAAACATGCTGTGGAGTGCAAGAGAGTGGGGACAGTAATGCTGAAGAGGCGAGGGCATTACCATGCGTGGCCTTCCCGCCGTGTTCCGAGGAGCAGGGACTCCTCGTAACAAAGGGGAGCCATACACGAGCTTAAGTAGGGGAATGTTTTGTGTTCGGAAAGGTCACGCCGGCAGTAGCTTTGTTAGCATGGATTGCAGGGGTGCAGCTGGACCAGCCCGGACGGCCAGACGAGCAAGGATATGGCCTCCACGAGAGGAGTGGCAGAGCAGACGAGAAGCTGGATGGACCAGCCGTGTCATGGGAGGAGAAGGAGGAAAGGATGAGGCTCGGGTTTCAGGCTTGGCCCTCAGGGATAATCATGGTCATTCACAAGACAAGGAACTCCAGGTTTAGGGGCAAAGCAGGCCATCCTTTAGGTAATGTGATAGGTAACGGGGCCCTCGGGAGAGGTCTGGGCTAGCCGGGTGGCAAACCATCAGTGTCCTATAGTAATGCTGCCCTGGAGTACAGTAGGCAGCCCAGGAGAAGAGGAGGGACGCGTGGGACCGGGAAGATGAGGAGCTTGTAGGGAAGACTGAGGGGCAGCCAGGAGAGAGGCCACCCTGACAAGGGTAAAGGAAGAGTCTTACAAGAGAGACAGGTGATCAACCAGGTCCGAGGTCCCGGAAAGACACTTGTATACCCACCGGATTTAACAAGGGAAAGGACAGGTTGGCAAGTGCGATTTCAGAGGAATAGGCGGGGTAAGGTAGATTGAAAGGTGAGTGGGAAGGGAGGAAATGGGGAACCTCAAGAGGTCTGGCTCTAAATGGCCAGAGGACAGAGACAGCAGTAGCTAGAGAGGAGTGTGGGGTAAAAGAATGTTTGTTTTGTTTTAAGACGGAAGAAACATTAAGAGGACTTGAATGTGTTCTACAGTGAGGTAATGAATGAAATGAATGAAATGGAATGTGTGATGAGAAGCAATTTTAGGATATAAAGCATATAACGAGAATCCAGGGACAGTGCCTACTTAAACACTTGACAACAAAGCCCATTCTGAGAGTGGGCTAAATCCCCAGTTTGCTAAAGGGTTAGAGAACTCAGTTCCAAGTGGAGGAGGCAGCTTAGTAGGCAGGTTCTAGACAAACCGCTGTGCTCCATTCCCAGCTAAGGGGACTGCGGGCAAGTTACTCAATCTCTCTCCCTGAGTTGGAGACGATCACACCCAGCTCTCCATGAGGCAAGCCAAGCGCTAAAGAAATGTCAGCGCTCATCATCTGCTGAAACCTCAAATTAAGCATTTCTCTGGTGGCTACTTACCCAGGCCCCTAAAAATACCTTTAAAAACGTGTTCTTGTGCTGTCGTTTTATAAACTCTTGAAACTCGGAGCTGTCCTCAGCAGCTGGGCCTGTTTTATCTGTAGAAACAGTTAGTGTTTGTATCGCTCGGCTCCAGCGTGGGCAGCCGAGCATCCATCCGTCATGAAGGTCGTGTGTGCACACCCAAGAGACCTCGTTTGGGTTCCTACCCTGTTTCCAGAGATTTTTCCTCTGGTTTTCAAATGAGATTTCCCTGTTCAGGAGGAATGCCAAATGCTGGGGATTTCAAAATACACCCAACCCCAGGCACCAGATTTGTGTAATTGCAGAGCTGAAGATTTGAATTATCTCTTGAAGAGGCCCCAGACTGTGTGTCTGTCAGGTTGTCTGCGGGTTGGTGGAGCTGAAATTAAAAGAGAAAACGAATGCAAGGGCATGTTCCAAAGTCGTTGGCACATGGTTGGTAATCCATAAGTGCTGGTTTCCTTCCTGGAAGGGACGAGGACTGTGTTCTCCTGAGGCAAATGGCAGGATGGAAGCCATATGGGATTCGCCCTCTGATTTTCGCTGTACTGTTGAGCAGCTGTGTGAACCTGAGCTATTTACATATCTTCCTAAGCCTTTTTTGCTCATCTGTGAACAAAGCTTGATACCCATTGCTCCACATGTTTTCAAGCTTACATGAGGTGGCTATGTGGAAGTAGCTGGCATCCAGCAGGCAGACGATGTCTTTTCTTTCCCCCTTCTCTGCATCTCTGTTTTGACTACATGGTAACTATATTTCCCCTCACAGGTCTGATCTATGTCTTCACATCAAGACTTTCAATCAACTCTTTAGTCACCCCTCATCCCAATACGTTAAGTTCACTACACGGAAGTTACACTGTGACCCAGGCACACCCTCTCTTGTCAAATACCAACCGAGTTTTGTAAAGCTACAGTGGAGATGTCATTGCCAGTTGTCAGGGTCGAAACGATGCGCTCCTCCTTCAGTGGAATCTGTGCAGGCATTTTCTTTCCTCTAGTTAAACATTTTATAGTTTCCTCTAAAATAACAATGCCCTGGTTTTGCTTCCTCTCTCCGAGCTGCCTCTTCTCCTCCCTCCTGGTTTCCTAAACCCCATCTTGTTTCCCTGCATTGTTTGCTTAATGGGCAGTTTAATGAGAGTAGCTTTTCCATTTTAAGATGTACAGAGCACAAGACAGAAATTGGATTTCTTCCTGGACAGTTTCCATCCGCAGTCCTCATTTACAGCTTTCTCCTTTCTTTTCTATTCTGCAACACAACTGAAATTTGCTGAACCAGAAAGGGGAAGGAGGAGGAATAAAGGGAGAAGCAATCTGCCTCCTCATTGTCTCAGGAAGAGCTTATTAGCGTCCTGCTCTAGAAGAGACCAAGTGCTCTAAAGGAACTCTGGGTGCCTCTTCTGTCTGCACAAAGCCCAGGGCCCTGAGTATACAGTGCATGACGGAATCTAATTACCGAGATAATTATTGTTACCTGCACTGCCCAACTGTTGTGTTTGTAATCAAAAGCTATATTGGCAGGTGTGAGTCCGAGCCTGCTGAAAACACAGGGAAGCTATTGAAGGCTTATCAACCTGAAGCAATTTGACTCTAGTTAGTGGGCCTCTGGTGCTTTGATTTTCTGTTAGTAGAATGTTCAAGGACCAGGGGAATAGTCCAGAGCACTTCAGCCAACACACAGGCATCAGTCATCCCATAGGAATATCCCCAGCTGACTCAGATACTCATGTCCCTGAAACTGGACTTCATGGCAGTTTCAGAAAGCTCTGTGCCATTTTTGAGTTTGTTCTCCAAATAGCTGATTAGTACCTGACTTAACCTTCATTTGGCATTCCACAGAGAATAAGTGATTTTCTCTGGGCATGGCCAGTGTGTGTGTATATGATGGGTACACTGTGTGCTGAGCTGGATCAAGGTATGTGTTCATACCCTCACCACCTGCTTCACATTCACTCTGGCACAGGGCTACAAATTGTCTTTCTGTTCCCCATTTCAGTAAGCTCCAGTTAGTTTATGTCTTTACCTCTCTGCCCAGCACACTAAGGAAAAGGAGTTTCTACTTTTAAAATAAGGTTTATTAAAAATAAAATGACATGGGTATAATTGGTTTTTAAATGCTGAAAGAAATTCCAAGTGGAAAACAAGGGGGAAAATTGCAAAAGAGGAAGAAAAATTAGGTAATAATTAAGGACATTTAAAAGGAGAGAGTAAAGTAACAAAGAAAAATGAGTGGAGTGACAGAAGATATATTGGAAAAGGAGAAGAGGTCAAGGAAAAAGCAGAAGGGAAGAAAAGAGACCAAAAAAAGGTATGGATTTCAGTAATGGATTCAAAAAGGAAATAGAAAATGTGAAGACCAAAGTAAGAACTATGGAGAAAAAAGTCAGAGACATCCAGGTCTGGAGAATTACAGGGAAGCGGAGAGGTGCTGGATGTACCCCTAATGAGGTTAGGAGGCTGAATTCCTTTAGGACAGTCTGACAGGGAGAATGTCCCCTGCATATGCTAATTCAGCCTCTGAAATAAGAGGCAGCCAGATTCATTACTGTGACTGGCCAGACTGTAATGGCAACAAAATTCACTGAGGCATATTTAAACTGAAGTTTTCTAGCCAAAGTCTTAAATAAATAGTCACCAGCTGTAACTGAAAGTTAGAATAAGGCTTTCAGAGATTAGTATTTCCATAGGGAAAGTCTAAAATCCTTTAACGTTACTTTTTCCACATTTTTAGTCATTTGCAGTTCTTAACACTGCTAGTTTGTGTGTCAGCAAACACTCCATTGCTGGACTGTGTGTATCCAGTATTTACTTTTTTTTTTTTTTAACTGGTTTTAAAGTACTGAGAAGGGACAACAAGAAAGGGGTTTCAAGGTGGGTGGGAGGAAAACCTGGCCTGCTGAACTAGCAAATCTGGAGAGGCCATAGGAATGTGGGTATGAAGTAACCTAGGTAACCAATGACCAATAGAAAGAGACAATCAATGACCAATAGAAAAGGGCAATACTACCTGGAGGCTCAGAGAGACCAACCAGAGACTTGCAGCCAATTTCCAAGAGAGAGGGTATGTGTTTCTACCCCTGCAGGCCTTTGCTTGTCTCTGGCACCTTTTCTCATTCATGAGATGGGTTCACGTCTAGCTGTCTTTGGAAAGTTCTTCCTATATAAAGTTACTGTTTCTTATACTGAAACTTGTGTAGTTACTTTTGCTTTCTATTCACATGCCTGTGTTGCTCCAGTTTTATTTCCAGTTTCCATTTATTATTACTTTCAATTACCATCAGGACTCGGCTGAACTTTCTCTAGCTCAGTGAGTAATCCAACCAGCTCAACTGGATCTGGGGAATGGGACCCCAGACCTTTCAACAAATAGATTCATTAATTTTGTAATCATTTTAATAGTCTTTTTTGAAAGATGTTTAAAATCTTTAAAATAACATTAAAGTGTTTAGAAGAGTCTTTTGGAATTTTTTTTTTTAACTTCAGATTAATAAGAGGGTATAAACAAATGAGATTAGGTTAATGTTGTTTGTATTTGTTATGTAAAATACTTTTAACCTTCTGCAGAACAGGGAGAGTGGCTGAGCTGTGGTGTAAATGAAGCTCCTGGTCAGGAGGTAACTCTATATATAACTAAGGAACATTTAAGGGATTTGAATTCTAAGGAAGACCAACAGACAGTCCTTCCCCCAAAGTCAGGCAGCCCAAATTTGCAAAATCAAAGGCATCAGAGAAAGCTCAGAAAGGTGTCACTAGGCCTTTGCCCTCAAATTAAGAGTCTGGAAACTTGGCACTACCTCCTGGGCTTGTAGGCAGGATGCAGGTCCTGTGCTGGCAGCCGGATGCCCTGTTGCGTCCAGGAAGTGATTATCACCAGTGGCTTGTGGCTAGTTCTCCACGGTGAGCACTGATGCCAGCTAAGCATGTTCAGGTGCCTTCTTCTACAGCTAGAGTCAAACGCCTTCTGTTTGGATGTTTTGTAGGTTGTGATAGATTACGTGATTTTCATCAGTGAGTAGGACATGTAATTATCTGGACCAATTTTTTGTCTTTTGGCTGGTTTTTCATATATACATGTAGATATTTCAGTATAGTTGGGTCTGGCTTTCTACAAAATCATGAGGCCTTCTTATACTCAATTATTCTTAAGAACATGGACAGCCCTCTTGATTTTTTTCCCCAGTTCCACAGTCCCTATTTCAGATGAAGATCATTACCTCCAGGGATACAGGGTTATAGTTAGTGGTCAATTAATTTAACGAATACTAATTAAGCATTTTAAGGGGCCAACTTGTTCCAGTTTACCTAGGAGTTTTGGTTTGAGCACAGAAAGCCCTGTATTCCAGGTGACTCTTCAGTCCTGGGAAAATCAAGGTGGTTGGTCATCTTATCATCTACCATATGCTGGTAGAGCTAGAAGAGACCCTAGAAATCATGTTGATTCCTATCCACCCAAAGTGCTAATTAAAGCCAAGGAGTCCACTATTGATTCATTTTCCTCTGATTCACACATTCCCTGGATTGGAGGAAATAATTAAGTTCTAGCATTGAAGCCATTATCTTCAGACTGCATTAAAGAATAAAATTAAATTAAAAAGTACTGCAATGTACCAATAAGAATTGTATGATCCATTTGCGGATGGGAAAGTTAAGCAGTCAAAAGATAAAGCAAATCACCAATCATTTTGTGTCTGTATACCATTTGGTACATCAAAGAGATAAATCTTTAAAATGATACCACTTCAGGAAGTTGACAGAATGAACTACAATGGACTCCTATTATTTTCTCTAGTTACACCTTTTGTTCTGGAAAATGTTCACGTAGAAAACCAACCTGGAAGTCTACCGAAGGTGGTTTCAAGTCCTGGCTCAATCACTAACAGACCAATGACCCCAGATAAGTCATTCAGTAGTCCCAGATCCTAAGATTTCCTCCATGAAAATGAAAATGTAGGCAGGAATTTCCCATGGAACAGTTAGTAGAGGAGAAATATTAGAAATCAGGAGACTCATACTATTTTTTTCACACTTCATTTACAAACATGTGGTCTTGGACAAGTGGGTTAGCTCTTTGTTTCTTCATACTCTATATTTAGAATGAAAAGTCATTAACAGCCTATCTATCAGGGTTCTTGTGAAGATCAAGTGATAAAATAAGAAGTATGTAAAAATGTTGCATCCTCCTGTCATGTAAAGGCAGCAGCTTCTTACAGCTTGAGGTAGCATTTATTTAGCATGTGCCATGATGTAGTACAAGGGTTAATAAACTATAGCTTGTGGCCTATTTTTCTGGGGGGGGGAAGCGTGTGTGTATATATAGCATATATATATGCATATATATAAATAAAAGCATATATAACATTATATATACACATATATAATATACAGTGTGTCCATAAAGCTCATGTGCAATTTTAAAAGTTATCTATATATAGTTATCATGACCAGCTATGCAAATTCATTTATATTTAGTCCTCTCTATGATTGCTTTCAAGTGACAACAGCAGGGTTAAATAGTTAACTTGCAGCAGAGACTATGAGGCCCAAACCTAAAATATTTTATCTCTGACCCTGATCTAACAGGAAGTTTATAAGATCGGTACACCAAGGCCTGAGGTTCTCTAGGTTTTGTGTCCCTGTGGAATCTCAAACTAATGAATTACTCTCTCCAATTGTTTCTCACGTAGTAAAAAAGAAAAGAACACAAATCTAACCCAATCTTTCCTCACAGATCTGTTGTTCACATAGATAAGAAAACAAAAGGATCAATCTTTTCTGGAGCAAAGATAATTCAGGTTCAAAGTATTATTCATAAGGCAGATGCTGTTAGATGACTCAGAAATGATGACTGATGTGTTAGTATTATTCCCTGATATTCATTCTCTCATGTACGTCAGTGGAGGATGACTTAGATCAGTGATAGCACACAGACCCTACACGATGGTACTACATCAAAAGCCAAAATACTGCACCAGAATCCAGTTTAATCACAGTATCCATTCAGGAGTGTAAGTTTTAATTGCTTCTTTATCCCTTTATTCTCTGAAGACTATCATTAACATTTACAAGACATGAACTTCAGATCATGCCAACATTTCTGTTGAGGTCACCTGGCAGCTGGCCATTTTAGTTCAGCACCAGGAAAGAGACCTTCTGGGCACATGAGGAAGAACTATTCCCAGGACAGCAGAAAAGCGGTGATGATAACACATGGGCTGGTTTGCAGAGCAAATAGCACAGATATTTGTTTCTCTTAAAACTTGAATTTATATTTGATTCTTGGATCTATTACTAACATCCAAGCTAGTTAAGCACATATCCAAGCGATTAGCAAATCTTTGCCTACCACATAAAAATATCAGGACCTCCTCTTTCCCAAGAACCCCCTCCAACCTCCTAGGAGAATCTAAAAGAGCAGCTCTTCATAAGGCTGAAAACTATTATGTAAGGGGGTCACGCTTAGTCTTTGAAAGTAACATCAGCCCAAATGCTGCCCACTTATATACTCAACATACCTAACTCCAGATTTATGGCATAGATAAATAAGTGGGGAAACATTTGCTCTGTAAAGTGATTCTTCACCTTACAAACTTTTTCACTGCCATGTTCTTTTACTGATCTATTGCCACTAGTGCAGTTCCAATAAAATCTCATGGCTAGAAATCCATACACATATGCTCTGGATGGAAACCAGGATGCTGACCAGGATATAAAGATAAAGAACAGGGTACACGTAGAATATCCTTAGATCTTAAGATGTGGCTTTTGTTAAAGTCTTTTGTTTTCAGTTTAGGAGCTTACTATTAGTTGAAATTAGTGATTAGCTGGGAGAGATGAGGTATAAGATTCTTTAAAATAAAAATGAAACAATATTATGTGATTTCATTGACTAATTTGGTCAGATTATCTGTGTGATATTTCAAAACAAAAACAAAAAAGGATCAGTCATTCAGAAATAAGCTAATTGCCCTTTGGATGATGAGCAATAACAATATTGACAATAGCTGCCATATTGAGCATTAGCCTGTGGCAAGCAGCCTTATAACTCATTAACTTATTGAAGCTCAAATGTAAAAGGTCGGTACAATTATTACAGGTCCTATGTTGTAGATGGGTAAATTAAGGCACAAAGAAGTACAATATCCTATCCATGTCACAAGATGATACATGCAGACACAGAAATCAAACTCAGCAAGGCCAGCTCTATAATTTTTACTTTTATAACCACAATACCATATTAATAAGTAAAATAGGAACAAGAGCAACATATGACATGTTTTCTACTTTCAAGAAACTAATAAGAATTTCTGCTGTAGGTCATAAGAAAGAAAATGGTATTGGACTTGTCCTTTGCCACAAAAACATATATAAAAACAAAACAGGAAAGCTAGACAAAAATATATTAAACAACTGATATCATACATTGGACAACAGGATGGGGACTATGATTTCTGAGATTAAGGAAATAAAAGATCACCCCTACAATTGGTATTCCGCCTGGAATGTAGGAGGCATATTTTAGGAGGACAGGGAAACCCAACCATAGTACTGTGGTCTCATTAAACTGCAGAGACAAAGATTAGACAAAGCTGAGGCAATTATGTTTTTGGTATAGTTGGATATTGTCTCCCAAAATCTTATGTTAGAGGTGGGGCTTACTTAGTAGGAGGTGTTTGGGTTGTAGGAGGGAGATCTGTCATAAATGGCTCGGTGCCTACAATCCTCACGGTAATGAGCGAATTCTCACTCTAGTAGTTTCTGTGAGAACAGATCATTTAAAAAGAGCCTGGGGCGTCCCTCCTCTCTCTCTCTCTTGCATCTGCTCTCTCACATGTGTTCTCCACATGCCAGTTCCCCGTCACCTTCTTCCATGAATGGAAGTTTCCTGAAGCCCTCACCACAGCAGGTGCTAGTGCTATGCTTCTTATACAGCCTTCAAAACCCTGAGCCAAGGAAGGTTTTCTTTATAAATAACAGAATGCAAATAGACTAAATCAGTTTTGTATAACAGAGAGCCAGAGAAGGGGAAGCAACACAGAGAAGAAGCTCCCAAATCTGCATTAGTGTCCCCTGGAGTCTTTATCTGAGTACTAAACTGAAAATGTATTAGGTAAAATTCCACAAGACTCAGCCAAGCACAGCCATCAGGCAAAACAACTTACAGAGCCCACAGGGCTAGGAAAATTTTGAGTTCTGATTAGCCAAAATTTTGAGTTTTAATACTTGTTGAGTACATGGTACATTCAACAGAGATCCCAGAAGGCCCTCATTGTATCAGTAGTCCTAAAATCAAGACTCATCCTGGAAAAACTTAAAAACAAGCCAGAGGATCAACTACACCTATAATTACCAACAGTCAAACAACATTCAATACTCTTTAAAGGAAGACGAGAAAATCCAGACAATCAACAGTATAAAGTTTATAATATCTACCATCCAGTCGGAAATCACTAGACATGTGAAGAAGCAAGAAAATGTGACCCATAACTGGAACATTTAGTCAAAAGAAGCAGACCCAGAAAAGATAGTGCTGATGAAATTTGCAAACAAGGAATATAAACAGCTATTATACATGTATTCAAGAATTAAATGGAATAAAAAACATAATAATAAATAGAAACTAGAAAAAAGAATAAAATAGAATTCCATAACTAAAAAATATAATAAGTAAAATATTCACTTAATGGGCTCAATCATAGATGGTACATTTCTTTTTTTTTTTAATTAAATCATAGCTGTGTACATTAGTGCAATCATGGGGTACAATGTCCTGGCTTCATATACAATCTGAAATATTTTCATCCTACTGTTTGACAGAACCTTCATGGCATTTTCTTTGTTATTGTATGAAAACATTTGTATTCTGCATTTAGTAAGTTTCACCTGTACCCTTCTTATGCACCATAAGTGTGATCCCACCATTTATCCTCTCTCCACCCTTCCTCCCCCTTCCCTTCCCCTCCCTTGCCCCTTTCCCCATATTCTGTGCTATAATTGGGTTATAGCCTTCATATGAAACCTATAAATTAGCTTCATAGTAGGGCTGAGTACATTGGATACTTTTTCTTTCATTCTTAAGACACTTTGCTAAGAAGAATGTGTTCCAGCTCCATCCATGTAAACATGAAAGAGGTAAAGTCTGCATCTTTCTTTAAGGCTGCATAATATTCCATGGTATACATGTACCACAATTTATTAATTCATTCATGGACCAGTGGGCCCTTGGGTTTCTTCCATGACTTAGCAATTATGACTTGGGCTGCAATGAACATTCTAGCATATCTTTGTTATAATGTGATTTTTGGTCTTCTGAGTATACACCAAGTAAAGGAATTATAGGATCAAATGGCAGGTCTATTTTTAGATCTCTGAGTATTCTCCAAACGTCTTTCCAAAAGGATTGTATTAGTTTGCATTCCCA
>CAUYON010044029.1:0-20326 GCA_963573935.1 Arctocebus calabarensis
TAATAAGTTTCACCAGTACCCTGCTAAGATGCACTGTAGGTGTGATCCCATCAATACTATGCTGCCTTAAAGAAGGATGGAGACTTTACCTCTTTTGTGTTTACATAGATGGAGCTGGAACATATTCTTCTTAGCAAAGTATCTCAAGAATGGAAGAAAAAGTATCCAATGTACTCAGCCCTAATATGAAGCTAATTTATAGCTTTCAGATGAAGGCTAAAACCCAATTATAGCCCAAGAATACAGGGAAAAGGGAAAGGGAGGGGAGGGGAGGGGGGAGGATGGGTGGAAGGAGGGCAATTGGTGGGATAACATTTCTCTTTTCAGAGATTTGACCCCTATGCAACTGTTATTACAAGACTTTGGTCAGTATAGGTGGAGATTTGAGGTCTTTTCAAGGACTGTAACTGGGACCCAAGCTCCCTCTTAACTCAGGTGTTACAGATAAGAACTATGAAGCTACAAGTCAAAACAAGAAATGGATAAAGTTATGTTTTACCATTCTTATGAATGTGTACATGACTATATGCCGATTTCACAGTAGTATTGAACATATTGGATACTTTTTTTCCATTCTTGAGGTACTTTACTAAGAAGAATGTGTTCCAGCTCCATCTAGGTAAACATAAAAGATGTGAAGTCTCCATTTTTTTGTTGTTACAGTTTTTAGCCGGGGCTAGGCTTGAACCTGCCACCTCCAGCATACAGGGTCAGCGTCCCACTCCTTTGAGCCACAGGCACCACCCTCTCCATCTTTTTTTATGGCTGTATGGGAGTGGGGAGGCCAGGAGGAAGGAGGGTTTTGGGGGGAATCCAACTTAATGGGCATAATGCAATGATACATTTCTATACTATTAAGAATAGAATATGAATTTTTTTCCACAACAAATAAGTAAGCAAGGAGATGGTTATGTTAATCAGTTAGATGTAAGCATTCTACATTGTACATCAAATCAGCATATTGTACCCCATACATGCATTAATGTACACGTTATGATTTAATAAAGAAATAACAAAAAAGAAATGGATGAAGACCTTGACTTATCTTGTTTGTTTTAGAATTTCAACTTTTCTCATAGATAAGTGGCCCAGGTAGGAAGGTCCTCCTCCTTCACCTGTTAGAACTGCTAATAATAGAAGTTGAAGTGTCCTGAAACTCTTTTTTGGTGTACTTAAAAACTGCAGAATAATCAGGTCATGCTGGTGGCATATGAGACTTTAAGGAGAAAGGATTTATTCATCTTCTGGAAAACTCTCTCATTAGACACACACAGTCTCTATGATCTTCCAATTAACTGAGGTCTCTGGGTCATCCAATGAAGTCCCACCTCTCAGTAGCTCTGCTTAAATGTCAATCCATCACCTCACTTTAGGTGCTATTTAAATTTATTTCCCCCATGGAAAGAGAAAACACAGACATCAGAATTTTCAGCTTCCCATATGGGAATTCTCCCAATGGATAAAGAGAGTTCAGTTATTATGTGTTCAAACACAAATGCCCATTAAACTGAAATGTAAGGTTTCTATCAAAGAAAAGAAATATTCCCTCTTGTCTGTTGTGTGTTTCAGATAATATCATTTTTTTCCCCCAAACTCTGATTCTTTGCCAGCATATTGGTGTGTGTATGTGTAAAATCCCTGGAAACCTATCTTTTAGTAGTTTCTATATCACATACACACACCAACACATCTAGTTGTTTCAGAATAACTACGTCTGGCACTATAATGAGTATGATGTCCCCAATGTTCTTCTTGTCTGATTTTTAAAAGCCAAACAAAAAGAGACATCTCATCAACCCCAGAACAAATGCACCTGGTACTTTGTGGGCAAAACTGGGCTTGGGAATCACCCTAGGGAGGAGAGAAACAGCAAATGCGTGGGATTTGTAAATTGCTGGGTTTGGAGGCTTGGCTGGCGATGACCGATCTCCATCAGGGACGAGGCGGAGCTCATAGCCACATGCATGCTCGCCATATGCCAAATGCTTCCCAAGCTCAGACACCTCTCCTTGAGTCCATGGTATTCTGATGGTTGACAAAGACTGATATAGACAAACAGGTTTAGAAAAAGGGAATGACAGCTCTTAATGACCATATTCCAGGGCCTTGTTGAAATGGCATCCAGTCATCCCACTGGTGTGGACAGGAGGCTGTGATAAACAGCACAAGTGGTTTTAGCTATGAGGCCACTGCTTGCAGCCAATGGAGGTGGTGTGGGAGAGGGTGGAGGCTCGTTCACAACAGATGGTGTATGAGAAAGACATGCACTGGAGTGGGCAGGGCAGGGTAGCGGAAGAGGGGGTCCCAGGATGAAAGTTTATATGCCAGGTGCTGCCTGGGATTCTAATACCTCTAGTCATTCTGCCCTAACATGAAACGTTTCCAGCCTAATGATCATATGGCTGTCAAGCTGTTTTCCTGGTGTGGATGACCCAGGATCAGCTTGGCTGGATCTGAGCACCAAGGTGTCTCATCCAAAGAGAGGGAAATTATGACAGTTCCTGAATGCTTTCCCAAGAACACTTGCAGGAGAGTAGAAAGGGGGGGGGGGAGAGGGTTCATACTGACCATAAGGTTTGGCTCCAACTCTGCCCTGTCACCAGATTGGATTGCTCATCTACCCTCCCTCTTCAACCTCTATCCTCCCCCTTACCATTTTTTTGCCACACCATTCCATCCATCTCTCCCGGCCTGCCTCCCCACCCAAATGCACCTCCTACCTCCCCATACTACACGCCCCACACCTCACCTCCCACCCTGTCCTTCATGCCTGCACTTCAGACCTGCCAGGCCAGGCTGAAAAGTGAGGTGACACTAACTTCTGGTCCATGGGTGATTTAGATCATGGAGGTTCATGAGAGGAAATATTTAGACACCTGGGAGGTGCATTCACCTACCAAACTACCTATTCAAACAAAGTTTCAAAAAGATTAATTGGTTCCATTTACACCAAAAGAATAAAAAAGAAACTCAGACCACTCTTTATATATTGGCTTCAATGACAGCCAGAAATGTTGCCTGAATCCAACCATCTTCTATTCATTTTCTCATCCTTCCCCTTTTTGACTTCTGTTTTCCCTTGTGTCCCTATCTCCCCTTCTCCCATCTTTTCCTCCAGTCAAGGCCAAGTTCTGAGCAACCCGCTCTGCCTGCAGAGGACCAGGACATTCTGAGTGCCAATCTGTTGCTTAGCACCAAGGTTGCTTGGATACATCTCTTGGTGACAAGTGGCCTTTGCCTTTGCACATAAGCTATGCAATGAGCATCTCTGTTCAGAGAGGCATCGGGCCAGAACCAACTTTCTCCTTTGAACTGCCTGGGTGGTAATGGGAATGAGAAGTTATTTTAAAGGACAAGAGACCTAAATTTTTATGCTGAAGTATTGGTAAGATTCAGCAGTGATAAAGAACTGCAACAGAGTGAGAAATTGAACAAAATTTCCTGGTGTACATAGCTCCAGGGATGTCTTCATATCAGTATATAAATGAGTCAGGGGAAAGGTAGCCAGGATCTTTAGGGGAAGATGATTTCTATTCTTCTCTCCTATGAATTGTCACCTGTGCCTGTGATTTGTATTGTTAAGAGAAAAAGTGTTGGGGAGCACATGTGTGAGGATGAGGGGAGTATATAGACAAGGCGAGAGAAAAGGGAGAAACAAGATAGGACATTTTGACAAATGCCAAGGCAAAGAACTGGAATCTCCATATAAAGATACCGGGAAGATAGAGAAGGTGCTTAGAGTTTGGAGATGTTATCTAAGATGTCTTCTGATGGACTTCTCAGAAATACCATCCTGGGTCTGTTCATCCACACCCTTCTTGTGTCCAGGCCTCACGGATGCCTGTAATTCTTAATTCAACATCAGTGCTCCACTTTGTCAGAAAGATTTCAGTTGGTGATTAAAAAAAAGGAAAAAGAAGAATTGAATGTGACTGGAATAGTGTTCACAGGTGCAGGGAATACGAGCCCAAGCAGGAGACTCACCTCGGGATGCAGGATAGTGGATCAGGACGAATTCCAGGAATCACATACCAGAGAATGGATACCCTCCAAGTGTGGAGAAGGACATAGGGCCAGTATAGCATGAGAGCTGTGAGGAGAGAGGAGAAGGGTGATTTCCCTTGAAGATGGAAATAGATGTGCACCCTGCCCAGTGTCCCAGAAAAATGCTCAGCGTTTTTTCTTCTTTGCCAAAAGTGATGATCAGCACTGCTTTCTTCAAGCTAGCATGTCTTCACTGAGCGCCTGCTGTATGTCAGCGGGACAAGAGGTACAGGCACAAAAAACAGCATGTAAAGACCATCATGGCTGCACGTGCATTATAGAAATGTTGCATGCATTCACAGTAGAGAGAGATGGGGAGGGCTCGGAAGGAAGTACAAGGATTGGAATGGATGTTGGCAGAAGAGAAAATGAGTTTTAGCAATCTAAGAGCTTTGAGTGAGAACTCACATTTCTGGGCTTCAGAAATGGGAAGGGAAAGTAGAATCCCTTCTGGATCCCCCCACCAGACTTCACGTTCAGTGGCTCTAAGATCATTCCATGCCTGGTACAATTTTGAACTAGAATGTTACCCCATTGACTTGCTTGGTATGGCCAACGATGCCAACCTTCCTGTTCTTCTTTGTAGCAACATTACCTAAATTTGGAGATTGGGCCCCCATAAAGTAATTTCTGGGAGAGAAAAGGTGTATGTACAAGAGAGGAGAAAGCCAAATGGCTTTTACCAGTACAGAGAGGGGATCTAGGCAGCCCTTCCATGCTCCATCTTTACGACTAGAGAGTGAGTACAAAACTATTGGTGTGTCTTTCTTTGTATCCAATCACAGTTCTATCAATGATTAAGTGGCTGGACATGGAAAGGGAAAATGACTTTCCCCAAGCCACTCAACTAGTTATAGAAACTGGGGAGAGCCAAGCTCAAAACGCAAGCTTCTTTAATACTAATCCCAATACTAATCCAATGTCTGGGTTTCAAGACCCTTGGAAGAAGGTGGTGACTTATTGAAACCCTTAGAAGTAGGTGGGATTTCAGTGGGTCGTAATGATAAGGGACAAGGGAGTGCGGACACATCCCTTCTGAATGAGTGCACTGGCTGCTTCACCCTCATGCCTGAAACCCTCTTCTCTGAGCCTGGAGATGAGTTCTCCTGTAGAGAGACAAATGGAAGATCTCCACTGGAACCTGAGGCTTCCTGTCCTCCCTCGGGTTCCTCCAAGGTCTGTTAAAGTATAAGATTAGTGAAGGGGGAGAAACATTAACCAAAAAACTTTTCTTACAGAACATTTATGCAAACTCGAATAAGTGCTATCTAAGGCCATAGTTTCCTGATCTTTGAAGTGGCAAAAGGGTACATCTCTAAAATAACATTCCCAGTGTCGTCCAAAGACACATGGAATCAAAATATCTGGGGCTGTGGCCCAGGCGTCTTTTATTTATAATAAGCTTCTCAGGTGATTCCGATGAGCATTCAGGTGTGCTAACCTCTCTCCTTGATGACCCCTTCATTTCCCTGCTTTTTATATGCAGGCAGGATATGAGGACACGTTCCTCAAAACTAAGGGGTTTATATCCTTTGGAGTCTTCATCTGGAATAGAAGTAGGAGGAAGAAAAACAGCAGATTTAAAGGTGCAAATTCCCTGGGGTATCATACCCCCCCCCGAAAGTTTCCTATGTAATGAGACAGTATTACTTCCCAGCACTGGGCCATTCCTTGTAAACTGAATTGTCTAAACTCATATTGCTTTTTTGTTCATTTCCCTTTTGTTTTCCCATCCCCTTTGGCAAAGTCTTGTATAAATGTATCAGCCTGGTTGCAAATGTGCTATAAGGTATGAGGGGTTGAGTCCAGCATATGCTGGGTAGCTAGAGAGGAGGGCAGCCCCCCCCACTCCTACCCCTGGCTGACATCAGAATGTTGTCAATGGCCATTTCATTATAATCAATAAGCCACACCAAGGATGTCAAATTCAGTGATGAGAGGCAAAGCTGATTAACTAAATGTCCTCTCCCAGTGTTTGCCTCCGAGGTCATGACATCTATTTTCATCAACAGTATATAAAACAGTGGCTTTTCCTTCTGGAAAGCTCTGGGAGGTAGAGCGGTATGGACAAGCTGAGCTCTTCTGCGTAGCCACTGAGGAGACACTGGCATGTTAGCACAAGTTCCCAAGTGTTACGTTTGCTTGAAGATGCTGTGTGACCTTGAAACAGTAGAGATGATGATATTGCAGTGGATAGATTGAACCCAAGTCACTGGGATTGAGCCTTGCTCAGAGCATATTCTAGATGAGCAGGAAACTTGCCTGAAGGCAGCACACTGGGGCTGTTCCAAGGCCACAGAGTAGAAACATCACGCTGACCACACTGACATCCTCTGACCCTGCCCAGGACAGCATGTTCCAAATTTCTCCAAAAAAAGTGAGACCTGTATGTCAGTGTACCCCTGTCTCCGTACCCCTATCTCCATACCCACACAAGCATCTGCAGTTTGGGGACTTTACGATGTGGGCTCTTCTGACTGGTGTTAGGTAATATCTCAAAGTGCTTTTGATTTGCATTTCTCTGGTGATTAGAGATGATGAGCATTTATCAATCCCATACTAATGTGAAATTTAAAGAAAGAGAGAGAGAGAGAGAGAGAGAGAGGAAGGAAGGAAGGAAGGAAGGAAGGAAGGAAGGAAGGAAGGAAGGAAGGAAGGAAGGAAGGAAGGAAGGAAGGAGATAACTCTTGGAGGATGGAAACAGTCTCTGAAAAGAAGCCGAAAAGTAATCGGGCAAGTGGGACTGACTCCCCACCCCCAGTGAGGGCAGTGGTGATGGCTGTGCAGGGCTGTTTCAACCCACGCCAGGCAAGAAGCTACTTGCTCGAAGCTACTAGAATGATGGTCACCGTCAGAGGAAGAACCGGATTTGGTGGTTTGGGACTGCCGAGTGGCCCACTATAACTTTCCCTCTTCCATAGTCTGCTGTGGACTCTGGAACAGTGAAACAAATGGGTAAGAAGTCTGGGATTCTTTTCAATATTCTCCTTGGTCCTGAAAAGGTGACTTTCGCCAGTGGAAGGGACTTCCCGAGTGGATGCAGCGCTGTGAATCATCAATAGTGCAATCCCCAGAAGCAATAGTTCTGTTGCCGGCTGTCACCTGCCATGGCGTGTGGGCGTGTGTGTGTAACACATGAATGCCCAAGTGCACACCCCCAACCACACATGCACCTGTGCCCACATGGCGGGGCTCCTGGCTATGGTGCCAGGTGCAGCCCCTGCCACGCAGGCATAATGAGGCACACGGGTCTGCCTTCTGCTCCGGTGTTTTTCCTCCTTTATCGCTCACGTTAAACGTTACAGGCACTTGACTTTATGACTTCTTCATTCTGCATATTAAGCAGCTGACAGCGGTCCCCACAAGCCTGCAGCGTTATTGAGAGCCCCGTCTTGAAGAATGATAGAAAGGGCTCTTTCATGTTGTGCCAGGGAGCCCCGTGGTCCTCAGTGTGGGAGTCTTCCCATCTCAGAGCTGGTCTTTTGTCAGGGGGAAGAAAGGAAGAAAGCATCAGAGTCTAGACATTTGCAGCCCCCACGCAGCGGCGTGACCGGCTGCTCAGCTGCTGGCTCTGCCTCTCCTATTAATAAGACCCAGACTGCGTATTACCTGCAAAGGTCAGGGGCGCCTTCCAAAGCAGTTCTTGTCCTGCTGTTGAGAGTTACAGTGCCAGCAAGACTAGCAAGCAACAAAGCCTCCTCCATCAGGAAAGTGCCCTTTGCTGACCCCAGGCTGGGATCTGCCTCTGGGAAAATAGAATTCCTTTCCTCCTCTTTCTCTCTCTTTCTCTTTCCCTTCTCTCCTGTTCCCATCTCCTTTCTTAGTCTCGCCCCGTTTAGACTCTCTTTTCCTCTCCATGGGATCTCTTCTCCCAGTCCCCAACCTGGACTCCTTCTATCCTTGCTAAAGAGGAATTCTGGAAATTCTAAAATCTGAGCTCTGAGAATGATAGGAGGGTCTGACTGTTCATCTCAAATGCGGAGGGACAGAGCACTAGGGAAGCAAAGGGCACTCGGCTGGACGTTTTCCCCTTGCTGCAGACATTTCCTGCCGGGCCTGCCACCTCCTCATCGCATCCATCCTTCCCTCCCAGGCCTGCCTGGTGCTCGCTCCCCACCTGTTTCTGAGACCGCTCAGTTTGCGAGCGTTTGTACAACGTCAAGAGTGATGGAGGGACTCGGGGACCAGCTGCCAGGGAGGCATTCTGGCTTTGCTTTCCTGTTCCCCTTCTCTCCCCGCCCAGCAGCAGGCATGAAAGCAACAGTACCCTTGGTTTACACAGAACCTCTCATCCAAGAAACCTCCAAACGCTTTTGCCCGCCATTCTGCTTACATTCACTTTTCTAGGGGTGGAAAGTGTCTTTTCCGGAAAGGAAGTTGATTGGCAAAGATTCTTCTAACTATGCCTAGAAAAGCCAGAGGACGGACTGAGGCACCTGTCCTGTTGGTGTCCTGGGTCACCTCCTATGAGTCTCAAGGTCCCTCCAAAGACACAATTTTAGCTCTGAAACCTTAGGATATGGTAGGGCAGGACTTCTCCCTACCTAGAAGTTCCTTGTTTTTCTAGCTAAGTAAAGGATATTGATAAGCCATTAGACATTCCAAGGTCCCTACTCTTACAATAGTCAATTCAGTTAAACTCCATAGTCCTAAAAGGAGTCTCCCCTTTCCCAAGCAGCTCAGCGTCTCACCTGACCATTATGCTTCTGGGACTCTGGGCAGCCCGGAGAAAATGCCAGAGTCTCTGTGCTCCCATTTACATGACATAAATACTCGCTAGATGGCCTCCCAACTCATGCCAAGAGAAGCTGGATGTCTGTGTATTTGGGGTAAACCAAAGTAACACAGGAAAAAAAAAAAAAACAGAAAGAAGATAAGAGGGGAGAAGGCAGAAAGAGGAGGAGGCAGAAGGGGAGGGGAGAGGAGAAAAGACCTCAGCGAGCAGGCGATGGGGGACAGGGGCTCCCTGGCATCTGCAGGGATCACACTTGATTCTATGCCAGGAGTTTTAGACACCGTAGTGTTTGCTTGCAAGGACTGCACAAAGTCCCATAGACTGGGTGGCTTCACAAAAGACATTTATTTCCTCACGGGGCTGGAGGCTGGAATTCTGAGATGAAGGTGTCGGTAGGGGTGGTTGGTGTCTCTTGAGTTTCTCTCCTCGGGTGCTGATGGTGTCTTCCCTTTCCCACAGTTTCCCTCCTGTGTGTCTGTCTGTAAGAACACAGTCCTGTTCTTATAAGGGCACCAATCACATGGGGTTAGGGTCCAGCCCCGTGACTTCGTGTTAACTTAATCATATCTGCAAAGATGCTGCCTCCAAGGAATAGTCACTTCCTGAGGGATTTGAGGTTAGAACTGCAACATTTGAGTTTGGGGAGGGGAGACTCCAGCCAATAAGAGATGCATCATCCTTACTCCTTGTGATATCTTTCTGGGGTGGGAATTATTATCCCCATTTTAAAACAGAAAAGATTGAAATATGGGAAAGACTAGTCAGCATACCTCAAAGTCCTCAGCTAGTAAGTGACAGAAATGGAAGGGGCACCAGGCCCAGCTTTCTCCCACGCTGAGCCACTGTCGCCATGCCATGCTGCCTCGGGACAGAGGAGGGAAGGCCAGCCAGTGGCCGAGGACAAATGTGGCCTTTGGAGCCATCTCAACCCAGCTCCTTCATCACTGCGTGACCATCTACAGGGCATGATGAACACCTCTTTGCTGCGTTTCACAGAGACCTCACATCTAACGTGTATAAGATCCACAATCAAAAGGCATGGCTGGCAACATCATTCCCTCTACTTGTCATCTTGTGTGACATACACCTCAGCTACGTGTATAGAGAAGGTGAGAACCTAGGGTAAATTTCCAATTATTTATATTTTTATTTAATACAACTTTTCAGTCAACATACATGCAAACATGTGCACACGCATGTGCAGACACAAGGTGGGGCACAGAGGCCTAAATGCCCAGCAAAATCAGTTGGGGGCTGACTTGATCCTTCCAGGGCGTAATTACCATGACTTAGTGGTAATGAGACGCCATCTTGAATTGCGATATCAGATGTGGGAGCCCTGTCTACCGAGATGACGACATCTTTGAGGCCAGGAGCCTATCTTTCCAACAGGTCTACCATTGTGCTGTCTTGTACTAGGTACCTATAAATGCTTTGTGCATGAGGGAGAAGCCTGTAAGAGAATTTCATAGCCACATGAATAGCTCCTTGTGTTAATTAGTCATTGCCACTAAAACGCTATATAACAAACAAGCACAAAATATTGGTGGCAAGTAGCAATAAGCATTCTTCTCTTCCTAAAGAGTGCTCAGGCTCACTGGGCAGTTATGTGTCACTATGGGTGGGCTAGGGTGGCTCAGCCCTATATGCTTCTTACTCTTCTCTTATAGCTAGTAGGCTAGCTAGGGCAGGTCTTCCTATAGAGGTGGTGGAAGCCAGGCACCACTGTTCAAGTTCATTTCAAGACACCACTAGCATCACATCTGCTCACATCTTTTTGACCAAAGCAAGTCCCATGACTCGGCTCTCCAGTGAAGGGGTAAGAATGGAGAAAAAAGTATTTTTAATACTACTATGAAATCAGTATATAGTCATCTATACATTCATAGGACTGGTAAAACACAACTTTATCCATTTCTTGTTCTGACTTGTAGCTTTATGGTTATCTCTAACATCTGAGTTAAGAGGGACCTGGGTTCCAGTTATAGTCCTTGAAAGGTTATGGCCAGGTGTGGCTGCTGGGAAGGGTAAAGAAATGAGGGAAACAATCCAATCTGTTACAGTCCCTTTTCTGACTTGCCTGCCATTGGTAAGACTCTGCCATTTCGTCTCATCTTGAATTCTCCATTAATAGAAATTGTGGAAGAATGTCAGCCTTTTTCATTGTTTTGAGGATGATCGAGAGTGTTTCCTGTGTCTCTAGATCAGTGGTTTTTCAACCAGTGTGCCAACCAACCTCTGTTGCACACAGGTGTGCTATGAGAGGATCTTAGGTGCTGCAGAAGTTTTTAAAGACAATTAATTAAATTTTTTTCAAAAGAAGTTCAAAGCACAGTAAGCATATTCTTTTTTTAACTCTTTTTTTTTTTATCAACATAATTTAAGTGTGCCACAGAAGTTTAACTACAGGTTCAAGTGTAATACTGTGAAATAAAAATGGTCAAAAAACACTAGATATAGATACTGATCCCAGGCTGCCATGACATAGTTGAGGCTGGAAATGAGATGAATCCTGGAGCAACTCAAGGGTTAACATCCTAGCTTCCAGTCTCAGAGAGGTTCTCTGCCCATGCTGTCCTATAATGCTCCAGGAGTCCCAATTAACACTAGGTCATGATGTCCATTGCAAGATTATTTGGGTCCACTCCAGAGATTGGTCATCTCTAGCCACAGAGCAGAACTAGCAGCCTGCAATTCAGATGCCTTCAGGGCTCCCCCACCTGATTCCCCAGCTGAGGAATGCTCAGAAAATTCTTTTTAAAAACCTTTTAATTTAAAAGGACCTTTGAACTCAGTCTTTGGGCAAATTCAATCACAAAGAGGCATGATCAAGTGATTTCTTAAGTGGGCAGTCCAAGGCAGAGCCAAAGGGCAGGCAGAAGTCTGAAAGAGCTTCGAACAACCAATTTCAAAGGAATTGCAGTTTGGGGAATTACAGAATCTCCCCTCACACCTTCTCTTACCCCAAATCACTAAGCACAGCCCAGTGTCTGGGGTAAATTTTCTGCCTTATTCGCAGTGTCTTTTCCCTAATAAACATTTGTGGGTGGGCACAGTGGGAAGTGATCAGATGGAATGACACATATGCACAGTGACAATAAAGCAGTTATCCATTTGTTTGTCTCTGGGTTTGTTTAGCATACTCATCTTCTTACCCGAGGACTAGATGCGAGTGAGCATATTTCTGCAACTATAAATCAGACACATCATTGGCCAATCAGGGTCGTAACACTTTCGGATGAGAGAGCGAGCCTCTCAGTTCTGCTTCTTTCAATGTGAACTTGGGAGGGTCACTTCATCTTTCACAGTATCCATTTTTCATTTACAAAAGTGGGGTTAATGACCCTTGCCTTGAGGGTTTCAGTGATGAATAACAGAGATGATGTACTTGTACTTGGCAAGCAACTTTTCAATAAGTGAGTTTCATTTCAGACGATGGGAAAAGATGAAAACAGATATTGTCAGTGTTTCACAGAGACAGAGTATTTGAAAGCCTGAAAGTACCAGGGTTCTACAGCTGAGGGTTTAGCTTCTGGAAACATGGATGGAGAAGTTGTAGCCATGCTGGTTGTTTGGATATTGATGTTACTGCTTTCGTGGCCTCTGAGGGGCAGGGCTGAGAATGAAGCCTTCTCTACCATCAACCACAGAGGGGGCCCCATTAGCTGTAAAGAGTGGAAACACAAAAAGGTGAAGGGAACCAGGACCCCAAGAAGCCCATGGACTTCAGCAGTGGCAGGGTTAGTAAGTGGATGTCCATTGCCCATGGCACAGGCCTCTCTATAAGACCACCCAGCCTTGGCCCCGTTCTAAGCAGTGGGAAGGGGCCATGGGGATGGAATCCAACATCTTTAGTAAGAGGTGCCTTACTAAACTTTTCATATATACTACCTCTTTGACTTTAATGATCCTTCGTCATTTCTATTTTCTAGACAAGGAAGTTGAGGTTTGGAGGATCATTGGTCAGGTCTCTGTGACTCCGTGTCCCTTCAGGCCCACCCCAGGCCTGTGCAGGGGCCAGGGCTCAAGCCCAGAGGAAATGATGAAGCAAGTGCGGGAAGGGCCAATCCTGACATTCACAGAAATGTACACCGACAGGAGAGAAGGATGAACACACAGAGCTTCCCCCACCCTCGAGAAGGAAATCTAGAGCACAGTTCCATCAGGGCGACCTTCCCAGACCACTCCAGAGCTTCTCTTTGTCCACTCACAGTTCCAGCAACGTCTACAGCATGTAGAATTGGTACCACACTGAGCTGTCCAGCCTTGAACCATGTTCTTTGTGACAGACGTTTACCTTGTTTCTTGTATTAGACCATTTCCCCACGGCACTCTAAGCATTTCTCAGATGAGCTGAAACTTAGTCTTTTTTCTCTCTACATCTGTTTAGAACTTGACACAAACTTCAGCCCCAAAGATGTCTATTAATTTATTTAAAAAATCCTCTCATATCTGAATGGAAGACTTGTTTCCTGGGGCTACTCCTGTTACTAGGGAGAGCTTAATGGAGAGGACTCAGGAGGTTAAAGAGCTCAAAGTGGTCGGAGAGAGGCACGTCAATGGAAAATAATCCAAACTCTGTGAAATAATTTAAAGAGGTTTATATTGAGCCAGGTTTGAGGACCACAGCCTGAAGCCACACTCAAGAAGAGTTGGATTCACTGTGGTTGGGTTACAGTGTAGTTTTGTACATTTCAAGGAGATGGGGATTATGCATAAAGTCAGAAATCAGTACATGGAAGGTGTACATTGGTTTGGCCCCCAAAGTCAGAATAATAGGTTATTGGTGGGTTTAAAGTGTCTTTGATTTATAATTGGTTAAAGAAATGAAGCTCTGTCTACAGGCTTGTAATGTTTAAATTAACATAAAGAAATCTTCTAATCAGAGACAAACTATTGGCCATATACTCACAAATGATCTGTTAACTAAACTGATGACCTGCAGGTGTGACTGAAGCTTTGTCTTAGATGAAGCTTTGTCCAAGAGTTACAAAGGACATCTCCAAGAAATGGAGGGGGCATGAAGAGGAATGTCTGACCTCCCTTTTCAGGGCCAGTGACACCCTCTTGTCCAAGAGGAGGTTCAGTCAGTCATTCTGAGGGGCCTAAAGTTTTATTCTATTTTATAGGTTAAATGCAGAAGTCCTTAGAATTTACCTTAGTGACAGTTTGGGACCCATTGGCACCTGCCATGCTGAATCAGGCCAGGCTAGTTAGTTGACATGACACCCTGCAGGGCCAAGTTGTGGGGTAGCAGCTGGGAGCAGCAGCTCTGCTGGCCCAGTGCTCTCTCTGAAGGGATATGATGTCATTTCGGGGGGGACCCCCTCTCAAGCAAAAGTGCTTGTCCCCTGTTCTGATTAACTCCTTTTGATTTCATTTTTATACTGCTGGAAAAAAAGGTCATTTATTAAACTGTTATCAAGTTGAATTAGTGAGTTCTCTGTCTCTCTCTCTTTTTCATAAAGCTACAGTAGTTAAAAAACAGTATGGTCCTTGTATAAAGATTGACCAGTGGAAAAGAATAGCTAGCCCAGAAATAACGCCTCACATACAAAGTCAAATAATTTTTGTTCTTTCTTTTTTTTAATTGTTGGAGAGTCATTAAAGGTACTAAGAATGAGGTTATCCTGATCGCATTTGTTAGGTAAAATCCCTCTTATAATTATGTCCCACCTCCAAGAGGTGTGTCACACACCATGACCCCTCACCTCCTTCCTTCCTTCCCTCTCTCCACTCCACCATTCCCCCACCCCCTACCATGTACTAGGTCAGTGGTTCTCAACCTGTGGGTCACGACCCCCTTGTAACAATGAAAATACATCACAGCATTAGGAAGTTTGAGAACCACTGTACTAGGTCATCAATTGTCCTCATATCAGAATTGAGTACATTGAATTCTTATTTCTCCATTTTCGTGATGATTTACTAAGAAGAATGTGTTTTAACTCCATCCAGGTTAATACAAAAGATGTAAAGTCTCCATCTTTTTTAGTGGCTGAATTGTATCCCATGGTATACATATACTGCAGCTTGTTAATCCATTCCTAGGTTGGTGGACATCCCCAGTGAGAATGGCCTGCATCACAAAATCTCAAAGCTACAGATGCTGGCGTGAATGTGGAGAGAAGGGAGCACTCTTACACTGCTGTTGGGACAACAAATACAACCCTTTTAGAAGGAAGTATGGAGAATCCTCAAAGAACTCAAACTAGACCTCCCATTTGATTCTGCAATCCCATTACTGGGCATCTACCCCGAAGAAAAAAAAGCATTTTATCATGAGGACATTTGCACTAGACTGTTTATCACAGCTCAATTTATGAGTGCCAAAATGTAGTGAGTTCTCATGGAAGGCAACTCAGGAAGCAAGAGAATGGAATTTGCATGGGATGGGACAGAGGATGCAAAAGGTCTGATGAGAAGCATGTGAGATAGCCCTTGGTAAGTGGTTGGTGGCAGCAGCAAATTTGGTGAGAAGAGAGGAAAGATTGCACCACAGCTCTGCTTAACATTTTTCACCTCAGAGCCTCTCAGTGCTCACCCAGGTTGGGTTTCCAGCTTCATCGAGTGCTGCCCCCAGTAAGACACCTTCTTGGATCCAGTCAAGCTTTGGGGTGCTCTTCCTCAATCTACCCAATTATGTGTATCACAATTCTCCAACACCTCCTTCCCCCTCTTAAGCTGCAAGCTCCTCAAGAAAAAGGCAGGGAGGGAGGAGAAGAACAGGTCTGTAATAAAGAACTTGGCCAGATGCCACTTGGGTTTTTCTCACAATCTTCCTGGGACAAATCCCTATGACAGAGCCATTTGCTTTCAGAGCAAGAAAATAAAATTCACTGGGAAGGAAGTAAAATTTATTTGACTCCATCTGGTGAATTATTAAGGACCCAGAACCTCTAGCGCACCCACACAGGGCACGAGGAGGGAGGATTTACCACCTGCCACGTGCTTTAGGTTTTTATGACCTTCCCATTTGGACAATTCAGGAGATCTTGGAGAAGTGAGTAGAAAATCCTTGTCCATCACTCTTCATCTTAGCAGACATCCAAAGCTTTCAGGGCCTACTAAAATCAGCTATTATATTTTGTAGAATCTTAGATTGGGAAGGAAGCCATTTGATTCATCTGCCTCTGTTATCAATTGAACCCGGTGTGTGTGTGATGCCTAGTAGACAATAAATAATCCTTGAATGGATGACAGAAAGGCATTTGGGGGAGATGAAAAAGAAGGTCATGGCAAAACTTTGCTTAATATTTTTCAGTGGCAAACCCAATCTTCCTGGAATTTACCCTAAGCTGGTACAGAATCCAGGTCTCCTATGCCACAGTCAAATTCTCTTTCTAACATTTTGTCCAATCCTCATTGCAACTGCTGTCTCATTGCAGCTACTAAGCATAGCGATCACATTCTTTTCCATTTAAGATGTTACTGTGTGATTGCATGTGAAGCCCGCACACTGTACCCCATGATTGAACTAATGTACACAGCTATGATTCAATTAAAAAAAAAAAAAAGATGTTACTGTGTGCTATTACAATTTCAGAGGTAAAGCACATACACGGTAATGAATCATTGAACAACAACAACAAAATAAACTCCACGAGTCTAAGCTTATTTGCTACCAGGTAGACAAAAACCATTGATTGAAGAAAGGTACAGTTCCAAGTATAGCCTTACTTAATTCTTAAAAACCAGAACCATGATGCATCGCAGCCTCCAGGGTCTCTGAAGGAAGGAGATCTGTGAAGGTCAGTGAGCATTTCTGTGTGGGCTGGCTCCGGAGAAATGGAAGCCAAAAACCTCAGGCTTCTTATTTTTGTTTTAAATATTTTATTGAGGTAATAAAGGCCATCCCATAAATCTGAAGGCAGAACAAAGTGTTTGAAAACACATCAAATAATATTTGATGAAACCCTGACATGTCCTTAAAGAAAGGATCTCTCTCAGAATCCATCACTCACTGTGGTCCAGGTAGTGGGCAAATCCAAGGGAGGGTGTCAGAGGTGTGTCTGCAACAGGGTAAAGAATGAAGCCCAGCTGTCAGCTTCAGGGCAAAGGGGTGGGAGAAGTGCAAAAAGCAAGCAGCAAAAACCCAAAGGAGAGGTGATTAGGGCTTCTTCCATTTGGGTTACAATGGGGGGGTGAGGTTTCCAGGGACACTGAGCTGGAAGGATTCAGTGTGTTCACAGACAAATGCAAAAACTCTGTGGATGGTGGTCATGGCCAGGCTGCTCCCTTGCACAAGGCAGAGACCAGGAAGGCTACTCTAATGTCTTAGCACACCATCATGACCCAAGAACTTGGTCTTTCAAAGGCTGGGTCCCATATCTCATACATATCACATAGAGTAGACACTCAATAAATGATTGTTGAATGGATGATGACTGGAAGGAGTTTGGAGAGAAGAAAGAAAAACTCATGCTACTGCTTTGCTTAATACTTTTAGGTGGTAACTCCAAGTTTTCTCCAGCCCAGCTTGTTACAGTCAAAGTCAGTCCACTCAAAATCACAGTATCTGTCAAGCATTGCCCAACACAATAGAACTCCTCATAGGAAATGTTTGCTTTCTCAGATCCCAAGTTCTTTTTTTATTTTTTAATTTTATCTTTTTTTTTATTAAATTATGCTTGTGTACGTAAATGCAATCATGGGGTACAATGTGCTCGTTTAATGTACAATTTGAAATATTTTCATTGAACTGGTTGACAGCTTTCAATTTTCTTAGTTATTATGTTAAGACACTTATATTCTACATTTAGTAAGTTTCACGTGTACCCTTCTAAGATGCATGGTAAGTGTGGACCCACCGAATACTCTTCCTCCGCCCATCCTCCCCTCCCTTGCCCCTTTCCCCAGTTGTTGTGCTGTAATTGGGTTATAGCTTTCACATGAAAGCTATAAATTAGTTTCATAGTAGGGCTGAGTACATTGGATACTTTTTTCTTCCATTATTGAGATACTTTGCTAAGATGAATATTTTCCAGTTCCATCCATGTAAGCATGAAAGAGGTAAAGTCTCCATCTTTCTTTAAGGCTGCATAATATTCCATGGTGTACATATACCACAATGTATTAATCCATTTGTGGGTTGATGGGCACTTGGGCTTTTTCTATGACTTAGCAATTATGAACTGGGCTGCACTAAACATTCTGGTACAAATATCTTTGTTATAATGTGATTTTTGGTCTTCTGGATATATACCTAGTAGAGAAATTATAGGATTGAATGGCAGTTCTATTTTTAGATTTGTAAGTATTCTCCAGATATCTTTCCAAAAGGACCATATTAGTTTGCATTCCCACCAGCAATGTAGTAGCACTTCCTTTTCTCCACATCTGCACCAGCATCTCTGGTTTGGGGATTTTGTGATGTGGGCTAATCTTATTGGAGTTAGATGATATCTCAAAGTAGTTTTGATTTGCATTTCTCTGATGATTAAGGATGATGAGCATTTTTTCATATGTCTGTAGGCCATGCGCCTGTCTTCTTCAGAGAAGTTCTTCTTCGGGTCCCTTGTCCACCCTGAGATGGGATCACTTGTTCTTTTCTTGCTAATACATTTGAGTTCTCTGTGTAATCTGAATATTAAACCTTTGTCAGAGACCTAACCTGCAAATATTTTCTCCCATTCTGAGAGCTGTCTGCTTGCTTTACTAACTGTGTTCTTGGCTGTGCAGAAGCTTTTTAGTTTGAACAGATCCCAGTAGTGTATTTTTGATCCTGCTTCAATTGCCCGGAGGGGGGGTCTTCCTCATAAAATTTTCCCCTAGACTGATTCCTTCAAGAGTTTTCCCTGCACTTTCTTCTAGTATTTTTATAGTTTCATGTCTTAAGTTTAAATCTTTAATCCAGTGAGAGTCTATCTTAGTTAAAGGTGTGGGTCCAGTTTTAGTCTTCTACAGGTCACCAGCCAGTTCACCCAGCACCATTTGTTAAATAGGGAATCTTTTCCCCACTGAATGTTTTTAATTGGCTTGTCAAAGATCAAATAATGGTAAGTAGCTGGGTTCTTCTCTTGGTTCTCTGTTCTGTTCCACATATCTACCTCTCTGTTTTTGTGCCAGTACCATGCTGTTTTGATCACTATCAATTTATAGTATAGTCTGAGGTCTGGAAGCATAATTCCTCCTGCTTTATTTTTATTTTTGAGTAGTATCTTGGCTATTCAAGGTTTTTTTCTGATTCCATATAAAATTGTCTATTAGTTTTTCAAGATCTTCAAAATATGCCAATGGAACTTTAATAGGGATTGCATTTAAATTTTATATTGCTTTGGCTAGTATAGACATTTTGACAATGTTGATTCTTCCTAGCCATGAGCATGGTATGTTTTTCCATTTGTTAACATCTTCAGGCTCAGCGCCTGTGGCTCAATGGGCTAAGGCGCAAGCCACGTACACCTGAGCTGGCGGGTTCGAATCCAGCCTGGGCCCCCTAACAACAATGACGGCTGCAACCAAAAAATAGCTGGGCGTTGTGGCGGGCACCTATAGCCCCAGCTACTTGGGAGGCAGAGGCAGGAGACTCGCTTGAGCCCAGGAATTGGAGATTGCTGTGAGCTGTGATGCCACAGCACTCTATCCAGGATGATAGCTTGAGGCTCTGTCTCAAAAAAAAAAAAATCTTCAGCTATTTCTTTCCTTAGAGTTTCATAGTTCTCTTTATAGAGATCTTTTACATCCTTTGTCAGATAAACTCCCAAATATTTCATCTTCTTTGGCACTGCTGTAAATGGAATGGAGTCCTTGACTGTTTTTTCAACTTGGCTATTGTTGAACAGGCCTATATCAAGTTCTGAAATAACATCAATTTTTTATACAAAATCTCCCTAAAAAGAAGAGCTGGGGACCTGATGGCTTCACATCAGAATTCTACCAAACTTTTAAAGAGAAACTAATACCTATATTATTCAACCTTTCCCAAAATATAGAAAAAGAAGGAATACTATCCAACACATTCTATGAAGCAAACATCACCTTGATCCCCAAAACAAGAAAAGACCCAACAAGAAAAGAAAATTATAGACCAATATCACTAATGAATATTGATGCAAAAATATTCAACAAGATCCTATCAAGCAGAATCCAGCAACACATCAAACAAATTATACACCATGACCAAGAGGGTCTTATCCCAGGGTCCCAAGGCTGGTTCAATATACATAAATCTATAAATATAATTCAGCACATAAACAAATTAAAAAGCAAAGACCATATGATTCTCTCCATTGATGCAGAAAAAGCTTTTGGCAATATCCAGCATCCCTTCATGATCAGAACACTTAAGAAAATGGGTATAGAAGAGACATTTCTTAAACTAATAGAGGCCATCTACAGTAAACCTACAGCCAATATCATATCAAATGTAGTTAAATTGAAATCATTTCCACTCAGATCAGGAACCAGGCAAGGTTGCCCATTGTCTCCACTGCTCTTTAACATAATAATGTAAGTTTTATCCATTGAAATTAGGGAAGAAAAGGTGATCAAGGGTATTCATATAGGATCAGAAGAGATCAAACTCTCACTCACTGCAGATGATAT